>JAGVVM010019718.1:0-12418 GCA_019149425.1 Psidium friedrichsthalianum
TGAGACGACTCCTTATAACTATTCAAAGCAAGGAAGCCGATCTTGCGTACTTTCGGTGTATTTGGCTTAAATGTTTTATATGAAAAATGGAAGTTGAACGGTTGGGAGTTTAAGAGAAGTCAGACGAAGGAAGATTCCTCGTTATATTCAAACAACAAGCAAAGCATAGCGTATTTACAACAAAGTTCAAGGATAGTGTCCGACGAATCCAGACATGGCCAGTTCAATGAAGCTCTTTCAGATCAAAAAGTGAATCTGATTACAACGTTGGTCCACATTTCTCTCTCTCCATCCTCCTCTTACTCCTACTGTCCTTCCCGAGTTTCTTTCATTTTTGCTTCTTCCGTTTCCTTGGTCTCCCTATTGGTTGTTCTTTTACATCAAAGCTAGGTTGCCGCCCTCTTGTATTTGTCTAATTGGTCATATTCCTAATTTTGGATGTTCGGGGTTTCCGAGAAGTTTTATTCCTTCATAGTTCTCAACAACAAGCTAAAAACTGTATTTACAACAAAAGTTCAAGCTAGGACTTTTCGAATCCATGATGTCAAGTTCAATGAAGCTCTCAGATTCAAAAATGATAACAAAGTCAGACTGAACACTTGTTGAGAGTTCAGAACAAACTGGTGAATCTGAAGCTAATCGTACATCTGAAGAAGTTCAGAACCAAGAAAAAATCATCAAAGAGAATGAATTTTCAGAAATTCATCAGGATCCAAAGATTCCAACGATGATCAAGATGAAGGATTGAGAGAATTGGAAACACAAATCTAGTCATCCCAAAGAATTGATAATGGACATCTAAATGAAGGGATCAGACACCCAATCCAAATTTAAGGAAGCTATGGGCAATATAGCACTAGTATCTGAGATTGAACCAAAAGGAATCGAGAAGCTCGGCCCTTGAAAACTGGATCAATGCAATGCAAGAGAACTTCATCAGTTCAAGATCAACAATGTATGGGATTTAGTTCCTGTAGCGCCCAGAACGCTACCTCAAGGCTTACCACTTCCATACCCTTCCATCGACTTGGCTCCTCACCGCCTTCCATTAGCCTCATCGTCTACATCGTTCGATCCAATGCCAAACCTACACATCTGAAAATATAATCCCCAACAGGGGTGAGCTAACAGCTCAGCAAGTTCATCCTCTAAATCTCGCTCAGGATACCAGATACTCTTAGATCGAACCCTAAGCATGCAATTCACAATTCGCAAGATATTCAACCAGGCATAATTCAAAGGAATGGACAATGTAGACACTACGAGGCACAGTTCACAACATTACAACTCAGGCGATCTATAAACATAGACACAGTCATATCAAATCCTTGCCCCAAATTGTGTTTTGAGCCATTCACTTTGGCTCTCACACAATTATTCACCAGAATTACTCTTTCTCTGCCCTTGTCAACCAAAACTCGCATTTAAGGTTCATAGGGACTCAATCTATGGCCACAATTCTACATGACCAGCCCATAAGCATGTAATTTCAACCCATATACAACCCTCAAAGTGTCACGACTAGCGACCCAACTTATTAATTGGGTCCGTTTCCACCCCAATTGATCCCAATGCTCAAAATTCAATGTCTAAACCACCTCAAGTCATCCTCTAGATACAAAATCAGCTCAAACAGAATATAATCAGCCTTAAACCGAGTGCGAACAGCGCAGCATATCCTCACACAGAACCATTCACCATAAATATCGCCAAATCCGTCAAATTTTCTAAACCGATCTACCTCGGATCACATCCTAGAGTCAATCCATGAATAATCCAATGCCCTACTCAAGATTTAGAAGTAGAACTCACCTAAACGAAGCTGAAACAGGGCTGAGAAAGCGGCTGGAAGCAGCGATGATTAGCGACGCACGGCGGAGCACAACAACGACGACGGATTCCGGTGGATTTAATCCAAACCGGGGCTGTTCAGGGGCTGAACCGACATCAAAACGAACTAGAAATCATATATTTGACATGGAAATGAGATCTAGGGGCAGCCGGGGTCGATATAAATCAATTAGAGCTAAAACAGAATTTCGGCACCCAGAAAACAGTTTCGTCGACTGATACGAGAAAATACATTTGAAGGGTCAAACGACCTCGGATTGAGGCGATTCAAGTTGGGTTAGAACCGTAAGACATTGAACTACAACATACCCAAAAATCGCAATGATCCAACGGTCGGATTTCCGTCGGCATCCAGTTGAATTTTGCTGCAGAAAGCTGGGCCGCGGGAGAGAGAGGGAGAAAATCCGAAAATCTAGAGAGAGAGAGAGAGAGGAGAGAGATGTTCTGAAAATAATGGAGGAGAGAGAGAGTGCTTTGACCATAAATATCCTAAGGATAATTATTGAAAATCACTATTCACTGAAAGCGACATAACGCTGAACGAATTGACTGATTTTTGGACTATCAGTGAATTTTCGGACTGATAAAGCTTGGGCACCAATAATTTCGGTCAAAGCTGGTCAAAGTGGTCAAAAAGATGACCGACGAGACATTCCTCGAAATTCGTGAAATTTCAGGACCGGGTGGGACTCAATCGGTGCTGATTTGGCTCAATCGCGATTGGAAAATAACTCCGGATTTCGTCGTAAAATTTTTCTAGCATCTCTAACATTACTAATACTCTCTAGCCATATAATCTAGGTCAAGCCCGGGGCAAAATGGTCACTTTCAATATGTTGCCTTTCTTCTCGGCACTTCGAAACCAATCGACTAATTTTCGAGCTTTTCAGAGCGATGTCCAATTTCTGTCTCTTAATCCCAAAAATCCAAATTCATTCATCTTATAATTGTCCGAATTTCGGGATGTCACAAATCTCCCCTCCTTAAGAAGTTTCGTCCTCGAAACTTGTCCTTTACTTCCTCCTTAGTAAAATCAAGACCCTTACAGTCGTTGTCTCACTCAACTATGTGGCTTATTATGCTTTCGCTGCGCACTCTGATCATTTATCCTCCTTAGTTACCACATCTCACACTCTTAACCATTCTCAGGGTCATTACCCACCTCACTGATCATAAATCTACTTGGCGATATTACTAGGCCACTCGCTCATGATCACTCCATGAACGTCTCAAGTTCGCTTCTCATACTCGTCAATTTACATGACACCACTCAATGGACTTACCACGTCCAGTATACATTCAGGCAAATCATTCCTTATCACTGATATTGTACATATCTCATCTTGCCAATTCTCGATGCCAGAACCACATGCCATGCCAGGATTTTGTTGGTTACGGTCATTCAAACGTATTTCACGTAATTGACACCCCACCACGACACGATCGGATCACTCGCCGACTCGCTCGTGTGAGTCTCATCACAAACCCTCCCTGATCATACCACAGGGGTCCTCTCCGATCACGACGGAGGTAGACAACAAATGCTCGACTTTCACCAACATCCACAAGGCATTCAGGCATTCCTCAATCAAGGCATCTCAATCCACTTTGACTTTCATCCATCATTCCAATTTCTCATGTGCAATGCTATGCATTTTTCTAAAATATTTTTTTTTTCGAAAATCAACTTTAATGCAATGTATCTTTCAAAATAAGTCAGACTTTGCACAACGCCTAGACCCACTTTTCAATGCGTGACTTGGTTCATTCCTGCCCCCGTCGCCATCTTAGAAGCCTGCCAGGAGCCGCACCTTGTCCGAGCTCTCTTTAGCTCCGGCGATCACTCCCCGCCCTCGTCAGACCGGGTCGTTACAGGCCCACCAGCTTTCGCCTGGTTCGTCCCCAAGTCAGGCACATACTAAGAAGATCCCGTTCAACACGTCCCATACCATGTCTCACTACGGTTTTTAGGCATCCCGTACAGCTTGTCCCATACCAAGCCCACGGTTTATCAAGTCCAATAAAAAAAACAATGTCATGAATTACGCATGAATATTTCTCAATCTTTAAATTTTGATGCAATCAACACGTGCAATGCATGATCGTCCTCATATCCCTCGTATTGCTCGTCTACGCAACATTAGTTTCTCATATTAAACTGCACTCTCTCACATCTCAAGCAACCATCAACTTCAAAGATCAGATACTTAGTATCAAACTATACAACTGTTTTCTTGGTTGCCATTCACTTATAATCAAAGTTTGTCAATTAAACTGGCTCTTCGTCCGTAGTCACTGTTCGCTTCCTTGCGAATCTCATTTCATCATTCAGAGCCTTTCAATGAGAATCATTATCTAAGACTATTGAGATACGATATAGATTCAAGCCTACCAACTAAGTCAGTCACTAGTGCACCTTATCACTCCATTAACCCGCTCTGATACCAAAACTCACTGTAGCGCCCCAGAACGCTACCTCAAGGCTTACCACTTCCATACCCTTCCATCGACTTGGCTCCTCACCGCCTTCCATTAGCCTCATCGTCTACATCGTTCGATCCAATGTTAAACCTACACATCTGAAAAGATAATCCCCAACAGGGGTGAGCTAACAGCTCAGCAAGTTCATCCTCTAAATCTCGCTCAGGATACCAGATACTCTTAGATCGAACCCTAAGCATGCAATTCACAATTCGCAAGATATTCAACCAGGCATAATTCAAAGGAATGGACAATGTAGACACTACGAGGCACAGTTCACAACATTACAACTCAGGCGATCTATAAACATAGACACAGTCATATCAAATCCTTGCCCCAAATTGTGTTTTGAGCCATTCACTTTGGCTCTCACACAATTATTCACCAGAATTACTCTTTCTCTGCCCTTGTCAACCAAAACTCGCATTTAAGGTTCATAGGGACTCAATCTATGGCCACAATTCTACATGACCAGCCCATAAGCATGTAATTTCAACCCATATACAACCCTCAAAGTGTCACGACTAGCGACCCAACTTATTAATTGGGTCCGTTTCCACCCCAATTGATCCCAATGCTCAAAATTCAATGTCTAAACCACCTCAAGTCATCCTCTAGATACAAAATCAGCTCAAACAGAATATAATCAGCCTTAAACCGAGTGCGAACAGCGCAGCATATCCTCACACAGAACCATTCACCATAAATATCGCCAAATCCGTCAAATTTTCTAAACCGATCTACCTCGGATCACATCCTAGAGTCAATCCATGAATAATCCAATGCCCTACTCAAGATTTAGAAGTAGAACTCACCTAAACGAAGCTGAAACAGGCTGAGAAAGCGGCTGGAAGCAGCGATGATGAGCGACGCACGGCGGAGCACAACAACGACGACGGATTCCGGTGGATTTAATCCAAACCGGGGCTGTTCAGGGGCTGAACCGACATCAAAACGAACTAGAAATCATATATTTGACATGGAAATGAGATCTAGGGGCAGCCGGGTCGATATAAATCAATTAGAGCTAAAACAGAATTTCGGCACCCAGAAAACAGTTTCGTCGACTGATACGAGAAAATACATTTGAAGGGTCAAACGACCTCGGATTGAGGCGATTCAAGTTGGGTTAGAACCGTAAGACATTGAACTACAACATACCCAAAAATCGCAATGATCCAACGGTCGGATTTCCGTCGGCATCCAGTTGAATTTTGCTGCAGAAAGCTGGGCCGCGGGAGAGAGAGGGAGAAAATCCGAAAATCTAGAGAGAGAGAGAGAGGAGAGAGAATGTTCTGAAAATAATGGAGGAGAGAGAGAGTGCTTTGACCATAAATATCCTAAGGATAATTATTGAAAATCACTATTCACTGAAAGCGACATAACGCTGAACGAATTGACTGATTTTTGGACTATCAGTGAATTTTCGGACTGATAAAGCTTGGGCACCAATAATTTCGGTCAAAGCTGGTCAAAGTGGTCAAAAGATGACCGACGAGACATTCCTCGAAATTCGTGAAATTTCAGGACCGGGTGGGACTCAATCGGTGCTGATTTGGCTCAATCGCGATTGGAAAATAACTCCGGATTTCGTCGTAAAATTTTTCTAGCATCTCTAACATTACTAATACTCTCTAGCCATATAATCTAGGTCAAGCCGGGGCAAAATGGTCACTTTCAATATGTTGCCTTTCTTCTCGGCACTTCCGAAACCAATCGACTAATTTTCGAGCTTTTCAGAGCGATGTCCAATTTCTGTCTCTTAATCCCAAAAATCCAAATTCATTCATCTTATAATTGTCCGAATTTCGGGATGTCACAGTTCCAAGACCCAAAAATCATCCTGTCATAGGAACAAAGTGGGTGTTCAGAAATAAAGCTGGACGACAAAGGTAAAATTATCAGAAATAAAGCGAGATTAGTAGCAAAAGGATACTCTCAAGAAGAAGGGATAGATTATGATGAAACCTACGCACCGTTTGCCAGGTTAGAAGCTATAAGATACTTCTTGCTTTTGCTTGTCACAATAATTTCAAACTCTTTCAGATGGATGTAAAAAGTGCATTCCTGAATGGATATATTAAAGAAGAAGTATATGTTGAACAACCACCTGGATTTGAGGAACCAAAAGGTAAAGATCTTGTTTATGCTCTAAAGAAAGCTCTATATGGTCTCAAGCAAGCACCCCGTGCTTGGTATGAAAGGTTAAGTAGCTTTCTCTCTGAAAAGAAGTTTGTTAAAGGTAGTGTTGACACTACTCTGTTCATTCAAAGGTATGGTAAAGATATCCTTCTTGTTCAGATTTATGTAGATGATATTATATTCGGCTCTTCTAACGAATCTCTCTGCAAGAAGTTTTCAAAAGTTATGCAGGA
Source organism: Psidium friedrichsthalianum (assembly GCA_019149425.1). Lineage (NCBI taxonomy): Eukaryota > Viridiplantae > Streptophyta > Magnoliopsida > Myrtales > Myrtaceae > Psidium > Psidium friedrichsthalianum. The sequence continues at coordinate 6,708 of JAGVVM010019718.1, forward strand.
TGAGTTTGAAATGAGCATGATGGGAGAACTAAGATTTTTCTCGGACTTCAGATTCAACAAACCAAAGAGGGATATTTATTCATCAAGAAAAATATGCTCTTGAAATTGTCAGAAGATTTGGTTTGGAAACTGCAAGAAGACTGACACTCCAATGTCACATTCTTCGAAGCTTGACAAGATGAACAAGGAAAAGAAGTTGATCAAAAGCTATATCGAAGTATGATTGGTTCACTTCTCTATCTTTCAGCATCAAGACCTGATATTCTGTTCAGTGTCTGCCTCTGTGCAAGGTTTCAATCAAATCCAAAGGAATCTCATCTTTCTGCAGTCAAAAGGATTATAAAATATATTGGCACTTATCCAACTCTCGGACTATGGTATCCAAAAGAATCAGATTTTGTTCTGAGAGGGTATTCAGATGCAGATCTAGCAGGATGTAAGATTGACAGAAAAAGTACTTCTGGAACATGTCAACTCATGGGAAGCATGTTGATATCATGGTATTCTAAGAAGCAAAGCACTGTAGCACTTTCAACAGCAGAAGCAGAATATATATCACTTGGAAGCTGCTGTGCTCAGATTCTATGGTTAAAACAGCAACTGAAAGATTATGGTGTCAAAGATTCAAATATCGAGATACTATGTGACAACACAAGTGCTATAAATCTGACTAAGAATCCTGTCCTACACTCTCGAGCGAAGCATATTGAGATAAAACATCATTTCATACGTGATCATGTTCAGAATGAAGATGTTCGTATTCAATACATTGATTCAAAGAACCAACTTGCGGATATCTTCACAAAACCACTCGATAAGGAGGCCTTCAACTATATTCGAGGTAAGTTGAACATTATTTCCCTCTGAATTATATCCGATGCAGGGTCTTCAGATGCAACAGCTTTGGAACCACAACGCTTTCTATTCAGAAGCAAGGTCAGATCTATCTTTTTCGAATTTATTCATGCATAAGGATCAAAAGGTATGTTTTCCATATTTAGTCTGATTGATTGCTTATTTGTTATTTTCTTCCTGCTTTTATTCACTTAGATTGATTGGTTCTTGTTTCCAAAATAACCGTCTAGGAGTTTTTTTTCCAAAAAACTATTTGAAATAAAACCGTCTCTCTTCTCAAACAAAACCCTACTTCGTCATTGCACTCCTTCACGCCTGTCTTTCGACCATCTCAAAAGAAACTCTCATTTCCTCTCCCAACATTCCTCCTTCGATTCTCATAAAAATCCAATCTTTCTCACAATGTCTCCAAAATCGTCCTCCTCATCCAAGAAAGCTGGTACTCAGAGTGAAAAGGCAACAAGGAAATCCTCGAGAATATCTCAAGGAGCGAGATCTCGGGAAAGCTCTCCAACCAAAGGTACGATTTCGAGAGCTGTAGAGATGACTGAGGAAGTGTTTGACGAGAGAGTGGCTCTCGCTCATTCTGTAAAGCCCCTATACGATGCTTTTAAAAAACAGGGTCAGAATGATGAAATGGTAAAGAAATTGCTGAATCTTCACAAGTTTGCAACCGAAAAGGACTTTTTGATGTTTGTGGATATGCCTCTTCGTACTGTAACTCCCATTGCTGTCTCTAGTCCACCAAAGTCAAAGAAAGGGAAAGAAAAGGTTGTGGTCCCTGGTTTACCAAAACCTAAAAGGACCTCATCAAAGGGAGTGACTATCCGAGAACCTGTTGTGGAAGTGAGTGATGATGAGACAAAAAGCAAGATTGATGAAGACGATGACGTTGTTTTCAGAAACTTCAAAAGGAATTTGTTTCGAAGGACCAGGGAGAAGAACTTTGATAACACCCTGTTTGTGTCTCAAAAGCATGTCGAAAAGTTTGAGGCATTAAAGGAAAGAGGTGTTATGCCCAAAGAGTGTTTGATTTGGACTACTTTGATGCTGCTGGAATTCCCATAAGAAAACACTTGACTGAGATGAAGTTAGAAAATTTTCTGTCAACAAGGACTCCAATTTTTCCTGACTTTGTTGCATATTTCTACTCAACAATCTCCTTCACAGATTTTGAGTCCATCTCTACAACATTGGAGATGAAGTATATCATCTGAATGTGCATGAGTTGGCAAAACTGATGGGAGTAAGGAAGAGGGCTTTCAAGCCCATGATATCAAGCCAGAGGAAGCATATGCCTACTTATCAGGGAAGGAGCACTACAGCCGAGACTCAAAGGCACACATTGCCTACAATGACTTCCCTCTGAAGCACCTCGTCATGCATAAGATCGTCATTGAATCCTTGAGGCCAAAAGCAACCTCCAGAACTGATATCAGTAAGTATGAGGCCAAATTAATGTGGGCACTGGTTACAGGGTATGATTTTTCTCTTGCACACACTGTCATACTGCATATGTACAGAACAGTGCATAAGCAAAAAGGGCAGTTGCCCTATGCAGGACTGATTCAGATGATCCTCAACCACCATAAGATTCCACCTTTAAAGAGCTAACTCAAGAGCGCAGCAAGATTATCACTGCAGGTGAGAGTATGATACTGAAAATGGGTTTTAAACAAGTGGATGGAGAATGTATAACAGGAACAAAGAAAAAGTTCTGGTTGAGTTAGAATCTGAACAGGTTGAAAGGTCGGCAAAGAGAAGAAAGACCATGGCCAAGAAGGGAAAAGAAGTCGTTGTCCAGAGTGAATCTTCTTCTGAAGAATATGAAGTGATGTCGATGGAAGAGGATGAAGAAACAGAAGAAGGAGAAGGAGTAGAAGAGAAGGAAACAGAGGATGCAGAACAGGAAGAAGAAGAAAAGAGACAGAGAAAGAGACAGAGAGACAGAGAAAAGGCAGAGCAGGAGCAAATAGAAGAACAGAAAGTCTCATCTGAGGATGATGAGAAACTCCAACTGCCTCACCCAAGAAAGTGAGAAGGTGGAAGAAGAGGTCAAGGACGATGACCAAAGCAAGGATGGACAAGAGCATGCTGATGAGCAGGAGGCTCTTATAGATCAGGGCCTACCTGAGACTCATGATCAAGAAGAATGTCCGGAAAAGAAGGAAGAACAAGCTGACCATGAAGCATCAGAAGCAGACTCTGTTATGATGCAAGAAATAGTCAAAATAGCATCTGAAGCAGCCACTGTTCAGATGAAGAAGCAGAAGAACAACGGGGAGAAAAGGAAGAAGAAGAAGCCAAGACAGCAGCTGAAGCAGACACTGTCCTGATAAAAGAAGCAGTTGTTGATTCAAGTGCAGGCTTGTCTCCAGTTCAGAAAAGGATGATCATCTGGTCGAACAACAGAATGAAGAAAATGTTTCGCACTCTGAAGAAATTCAGATTGTTGCTCAGGAGTCAAATCTGCTGAAGAAGAAGTTCAGATGAAGACCTTTGTTTCATCAGACAAGGCACAGGAGACTTCAGACAAAACCCCTTCTAAAATTCAGGGGAGGTTAGTCTTGAGAAGGTCTTTGCCCTGATCAAAGAAACAACCCCAGCTAGAAGCTCAGAATCAGCCATCTTCTGCAAGTACACTCCATCCAGCTGCAAACTTAGATGCCATTTTCAAGGAGCTGCTGGAACAAAATCTTCTCACGGGAAGATTCAGAAGGAAGTTGATCACTTCAAGGCTGAGATGATTCAGAGGATGGATCTGTTGGAACAGAAGGTTGAGAAGAGGATGAATAGATTTGAAGCAATGCTTGACAAGTACTGTCGCCTTTTCTGTGCTGAAATAGCAGGTCTCTCTTCTTACACTTTGGTCCGCGATGAAAGAAGCAGCAAAATTGCACCACCAGTCGACCCTGTCAAGGATTATGAGGTTCTCGTTGGTCCATGGGAAAAACCTGCAGAATCCTCAAGAAGACAGACAAAAAGCAGACTGATATCCATCTTCTTCCCCCAAAAAACCATCCAAGTCTGTTTAAAACTGATTGTTTCTGTGTTATGGTTTGAATATGTATGAAACTCGCTTGTTATCCTTTTTATTCCTCCTTCTGCTCGCATGGTTATCTTTTGTTGATGACAAAAAGGGGGAGAAGTTGCAAATGGATATTGCAGGGTGAACAACACATGGTATGGTGAACAGAAGGACTTTTGTATTTGCATATTGTGCAGATGGACAAAGAAGATTATGCATCTGTCCTCGTGCGCCAAGACATACGCAAACCAAGCAACCGATTCATTTCGTCCTTTAAAACAAATGAAAAGAACCATATTTTTTTCACATTATCTTATTTTTCGTAACAACATTCATTTAATGATGCTTATATTGAGGAAGTTTTGTCATCATCAAAAAGGGGGAGATTGTTGAGGAAGTTTGTCTCTCTGAATGTTTTGACTCTGACAAAACTTTCCTTTTCAATTGTGGAATTAAGTTAATATATTGAAATTGCTTTTGCAGAGATAAGTTTGTGAAAAGAAGCTCATATGGATCCAGATCTGATGTTCAGATTCAAGAGAGAGATGTCATGTATCTACTTCTGAGTCTGTAGAAGTAAAAGTGTTCAGATGAAAGAGGAACTGCCTCTGAATATGTCAGAAGGAAGAGCGTTGTCTCTAAAGTCTTCAGATGAAGAAGAGTTCCGTTAAAGACTTCAAGGAAACTGCATCTGAATACCTATGGGCTAGAAGATTTATGTGACGCATCAGTAAGGATCCTCCAGAAGCAAAAGTCGTTACTTAATTCTGAAGTAATTCAGAGGAACTTCAGTTGTAATCTGACTCTGAAGTATGTTCAGACACAATTTCAGACTCAGTCTTATAAGAGACTCTGAAGACCCACGTATGGCAGGTTTCCGAGATGGCTAGGATATCTATGGAAGTTTGTGTGATTTGATTGACCGGATTCTTGTCTCATCAAATCAGGAGAATATCTACAGTTAATGACACCTTCCATATACAAAGAATATTGAAGATTGGATTGACTCTACTTATGGAAAGCTGAAGTCTCAGTTGTATGGGCGACTGACTCTGAAGCGTTCAAACTCTGCTACAACGGCTAGAAGATCTTCTCTGATACAGTCTCCGTTAATCAAGGTTGATGACGATCAATCTATGATTGAGGAGCGATCCTTGGGACACCTTGACCAACGTTAGTTCAAGGTTAGAGGAGTATAAAAGAGGATCAACGAAGACGATTGGCGAGGTGTGACAAACAAAAATTCCAAAGCTTTGAGCGATTCAAACTTGCGTTTATTCTTTTGTACACGAGAGACACCACTTACATGTGTTGAGAGGCTATTGTGTGAGAAGCATACAGATTCTTGTAATCCTCAATTATATATAGTGGAAATCAGCCTATCGGCTGTCAGCGTGGGAGAGTGGACGTAGGCTTGATATAAGCCGAACCACTATAACTGTTGTGTGCAAGTTTCTCTATCTCTTAACTCTGATCTTTGTGTTTCGCATGCCAGCCTTAACACTCAGAATCTGCTTGCTCAGAAGGCATATTTGCATTCAGATTCAAATTTGCTTACTATTAGGATCTCTAATTTCACTTGTTCAGATTTTGATTCTGCATACATTTTGATTTGATTATTAATTCCGCATCATATCATTAAAATATCTTTAAATCACCACCCTATTCACCCACCTCTAGGTGATATTGCTAGACCTCAACAATCAAGTCTATCGTTAAACTCATCCAAAAAAAATGAGATGGGGGGGGGGGGGGAGGAACACGGCGGGGGGACGAAGGGAGAGGAGACGGAAAGGAGGGGCAGCTAGGATGAGAAAGAGGATTAAGG
>JAGVVM010019719.1:0-21033 GCA_019149425.1 Psidium friedrichsthalianum
CCAGTTGGATGACACCTTCCATATACAAAGAATATTGAAGATTGGATTGACTCTACTTATGGAAAGCTGAAGTCTCAGTTGTATGGGCGATTGACTCTGAAGCGTTCAGACTCTGTTACAACGGCTAGAAGATCTTCTCTGATACAGTCTCCGTTAATCAAGGTTGATGACGATCAATCAATGATTGAGGAGCGATCCTTGGGACACCTTGACCAACGGCTAGTTCAAGGTTAGAGGAGTATAAAAGAGGATCAACGAAGACGATTGGGCAGGGTGACGAACTAAAAATTCCAAAGCTTTGAGCGATTCAAACTTGCGATTATTCTTTTGTACACGAGAGACACCACTTACATGTGTTGAGAGGCTATTGTGTTACTCGTGTGAGAAGCATACAGATTCTTGTAATCTTCAATTATATATAGTGGAAATCAGCCTATCGGCTGTCAGCGTGGGAGAGTGGACGTAGGCTTAATATAAGCCGAACCACTATAATTGTTGTGTGCAAGTTTCTCTATCTCATAACTCTGATCTTTGTGTTTTGCACGCCAGCCTTAGCATTCAGAATCTGCTTGCTCAGAAGTTGCATATTTGCATTCAGATTCATAATTTGCTCACAATTAGAATCTCTAATTTCACTTGTTCAGATTTTGATTCTGCATACATTTTGATTTGATTATTAATTCCGCATCATATCATTAAAATCTCTTTAAATCACCTATTCACCCCCGCCTAGGTGATATTGCTAGATTCAACAATTTTAACAATGGATTTTGCTGAACATCTAGCTCGATCAGCGATGAAGAGCAAGCGGCTTTCCTACTTTTCTGGCTTTCCAAGTATGTCTTCTCTAGTCCATCGCTTATAGTGTCTAAAGATTTTCTACATATTTCTTCCAACCTCGCGGTAGGTACACCGATTGCTTTGGGTCCACTTGCCCTTGCTGCCTTGTATAGAGGTTTTAATAATGCTTCTCTGGTGATGCAGTCTAAAGGAAGATGTTACCCTGTTTGGTTCTTTGATGGCTTTGTGTCTACCCTCTTTCTAAAGTAATGAACTTCACACTCTTCCCTTCCATGACCAATGAGGTTTTCGACTTCCTGTTCCTTCTCCTTGGGATAACAATTGTTGTATTGCTCTTCTTTACATGTGCTGGAAGGTGTTTCCTCTTTCAAATATCATCTTTCATTACTCTAGAAAATGATTGAGAGCATTTTGACTTTTTTCATTTTGCCTCCAACATAAACCATCTTTTCAACTTCTCAACTCTAGATCATCCTTGTGACTTTTGTGATGGGATTTATCCTAAACCGAATATCAAGCAATCACACAGAAGGTAGAAAATTAATGACACACAAGATTACCTGGTTCACCCCAGAATAGGGCTACGTCCTATAAAGGGATTTCACTATATTTTTCCGCTCGTTACAATGATTTTTCATATGAGTACAATATATATGACTTAAAAATAATGGACCTAAAACTATAGCATATCCAAAAGCCTTTTAATCCCACAACAAACGGACCTACTTAAACACAAGCCTAAACCCGATGTTGTTTTGGGAACGTTACCCCCGAGCCCTCGCTTGCTCACTGGCGAGCGGGGTAGCCGTTCGTTCACCAGGGAGCAAGACCCCCGCCCGCTGATCGGGTAGCAGGACCCCCGTGTCCAGGGCACTGCCCTTGAACCCCCGTATTCCATGCACAAGGATCCCATGTCATCGGTTTATACTTCAATTTCCCTAAGCTTAGTGGGTGTGCCCGGTGTAAGAAACAAGAGTCCTCGAAGTATTCATCAACTCCAACATTCTCCCACTTTGTGAATACTTCATGCAAATGAAAGCCTCTCCAATATCATTCCTCTTCAATCTAATCGCAGCAAAGCACCATTCAAACTTCGCACCCATAACGGTTTTAGTAAGGAAGTCTGAACTATTTTCCCCCATATCGTTGGACTTGTATACTTACACCGGTCGATTTTCCTCTGAGATTGTCAAAGGAAGGAAGGTTTTACAATGGATTTGAAGTATACCGGCCGCAGTATTGTGCTAGGTAATTTGGTTTGGTGCAGGCTGTACCCATGCAAATTACGTATTCTTTCGAGTTTCCTTTCATGAACAAGCAAAAATATAAACCATTGGAAAATGGCCCTTTGAATTGTTGCTCAGGAATCACTGCAGAATGCGTAATGGGCATTCTGTTGAGATTGGAACGTTCGGCACCAATCCTGGTCATACTCTTGAATGGACCACATGGTGGATCTCTTTGTCTTTGAGAGTCCTTATGAAGAAGCCGTTAAATCTGTTCTGCCTCGGGTAAAACCACATTCTCTTTGTGCCAAATCAAAGGATGTCAGTAAGCAGAGAAATAAAGTCATCGATCAAACTGGATCTTCTGCCCAACCAGAACCGCAGCTCGTCAACGATCAAGGAGATTCCTCTAAACAGGGCTTACACTTATTGATGGGAAGATTAATTCAGGAAGTTCGGACTTGTTTGTTCTAAGTCACGTGTATTAGGGAAAGCCAAAAGGAAATTCATCAACGGTAACCTTTAAAATTGTCATCTCTGGCTAACCTCGGCGTTCCTTTCTTAATGTATATATTCTTGTTCCTGGCAGATACTCCTTTGACAACTCGAATCAGCCCTCCTATCACCAGGAGCTCTCGATTGGCTGAACTTCAAGCTTCCCTAATACACTGACATGCCCTTGTCTAGGAAATGGAAGAGGAATCCTTCAGTTTTGCCTGAAAATCCTATTTGACTCCGTCTCCCGCTTCACCTACTCCTGGCATGATCGGAGTCTCTAAGGGATCTCCTCGCCTGGAAGATCAGGCTGTCCCAGTCGATAACCTTCCTACTGACGGCAGCGATAGCACTCTTGTTGTGGGTCATAATCTCCCGTTTTCTACTTTATTGGGCATGTCGCTTGTTCCGCTTCGACTCCTTTAGTGGCACCTGGTGAGTACTTGTCAATACATTGATGACCACTTCATATGGTGTGGCATTGACATGGCTAAAGAATTTATTTAGATACGCTTATCGATAACTTAACCAAAATTCGCATGGTGTACAAGTGGACACTTCTTAGCAGTGTTTGATGAAAATTTAGGTCGCCGCAATGAGAATGCATGCAAGCCCGGAAGTGAAGGAGATCGAGCAGGTTCTTCTCTTCCACTTCATAAAGATAAGAGACAGGCAAAATCAAAGCCTATGCCTTATCTCAATAACTAGGCTAAAAGAGCCATATTTCACAAAAACGCCTATGTTAAGGCGTGCCACATTTTCTTGGTTTGATCATAATCAGTTAGGGGCCATTTTTAAGTGAATCATGGAATCAATTCTCCGATTGTATCTAGTAGTAATCACATGTGCTTTCTTGTAATTTCTATATGAATTGCCCCAATATATAGAAATTAAATAAAATTTCAACAGACAGTCGAGGTTTGCCCTCACTTGGTTCGATGACCATCATATCTTTGAAGATTTGACGTAGATCCTAGGAAATTTATAAAATCCCCAATTACTTAGCTCGGGTCTAACCAAGTATTTACCCTTTTTCTTATACTGTAAATTTCATGACCAGAATTGATTGAATTTCCGTCCCATGTAATGAGAGTACTTTCCATGTAATGGGACTACTTTCCTTATCCTATGCATGGATTATGGTCTTGGTCAAAGGTACTACTCTTTCTTTAATTAGCTTGTCGTTGGAGCATATAGTATTAAGTTTCTTGCTTGATTGTTCAGCAGGATTAAATGTTATATTTGTTTAATCAAACCAATAACCAGACAAACTGATGTTATATCACGTTTTTCCACTCGAAAATCCAAACTATAAGTCACTAATTATTTCTAATCATTCTATAGATATACCTATTTTTGTGTACTGCTCAAGTGACACATTGAGCCAGTGTGTGTGTACGTATCAATTTCAGGAGATTTGTAAAGAACTAGCTTTTTTTTTTCTCTAAAACATAGCTAAAAGCACTTATATTGAGTAAGACTAGAAACTTAGATCTCGAGGTGAGAGATACAAATCCCCAGTTATTTTATCAATTTAAGGTTCTTCTAGGTCTAGCAATTGCTCGAACACTGATTGTTTGTAATACTTTGAGAATGGCTCTATGTAGTCATCACCACTTTGAACAAGACAACTACACCAAATAACTAACTAAATCAAATAAAAATGAACATACGTAAAACACCGATAGGTAGAATGTCAATCCAAAAGTAGGATGTAATCTCAATCTTTTCTATGGACTTAGATCTGTTTTCTACAGCTGCAGCTGTGTTACGGTTGTGCTATTGTTCTGCTGTGTCAAAACACATGCATTTGTCGACACATATTTTCTTTGTATGAATGGTTGATTACGTTTAAGTATCTTTTTTTTTGGTTTTTAATCTTTCCTGGCTATAGCGAAAGAGAATAAACGTTTTTTTGGGTAGGAAGTAGAAGGGAAAAAAAATGTCTAAATGAGTGTAAAAACACAGAAGTTTACAAACACAAATTCGTTTAAACAGATATTATCTTTGCAAATACCATTTGCATATCTCTAAGTAACATCCCAAATTGAAAAGTGATCGATACGCAAATTGGGAGGATTGATGTGAGGTTGTAAAGTGGTTTCCAAAGGTAAAATTAACGTATGTATCTGGTATTTCAAAAAGAATAGAGGTATGTAAATGGTTATCTAATAAAAAGGAGATTTTTTTGGTACTTTTGCATACGCATTTAAATAAAATATTAACCAAGAAAAGGATAGTTTTTCCGCGCCATTACTGTGTTTTGGGATTTGCAGCAAGCGTAAAACATTGGCCAGAACCGCTTGGATTTATTTGAAATTGGATTTAACTGGGAGATTTTCCTTCTCGTGATCTAATGCAAATGATTCCTTTTTTGCTGATTAACACCATATAGAAGTCCTTATGGTGAACTTTTTCAAATGAAGAGAATTTTTGCTTTTCTTTTGCCAGCATAGTTATCTTTGATAACTTTATTTAACCGTGTTTTCATTGCCATCCTCCAACTAAACTTTGAAGAACACTTTTATCGTGTACACACATACAAGACTCTAACTCATGCAAAGCCAATCTCGAGTACATTACGAATCCAATATGATTTTTTCATTAGCATTCATATATCAAGTCACACCTTTATCTAATAGTTAGACTAAAATTTCATCAGGGTTAAGATGTGTATCTAGTCTTTCGAAAAAAAATAGAGGTGTATAACTGGTTATCTAATAAAAAAGAGATTTTTTGGTACTTTTCCATATGAATTAAAAAAAAATTCACTTTATTTAACCATTTTTTCATTATCTTTGGTCACTTTATGATGAAAAAACATTTGGGTTCTAAGAAAAACATAAGCTCTATCCACTAGTGCACGTATGGATACACACATGCATGCATATGTACATAATATACACATCTATAATATTTTTATTGGTGTCAATTTAGTCTTAAAACTTTTGTATTTATGTCAATTCAGTCTTAAGCATTTTACATTTATGCCAATTGAATCATAAACCTCTTGCATTGTGTCAATTAAGTCAATCTGATCAATTATGGCCTAAAATTACTAACGTAGAAGTTAATTGTCCTACGTGGCATGACTAGCGCTGACGTAGATATTTTTTAATATTATTTAAATATTTTTAATATTTTTGGATTTTTTCTTTTTCCTTGCACTTTCTTTTTCCTTTTTATTTGGGGCCAACAAGGGCTAGCAGTTCTCGCTGGTACTAGGCGAGGGCACTGCGTCCCTCGCCGGCCCCAGAAGCCCTCGCTTGGCCAAATCTGGTGAGGGTGCCGCTCGAGCCGACCATAGCGAGGGCCCGCGAGCCCTCACCTAGTGCCTAGTGAGGGCCTGCAAGGGTCGGTCATCGACCCTTGCCGGCCCAAATAAAAAAAGAAATGCAAGAAAAAAGAAGGAAAAAAAAGAAAATAATATTTAAAATATTTAAATAATATTAAAAATATTAAATAATATTGAAATAATATTAAAAAAATATCTATGTTAGTGCCAACCGTGTTTCACATTAGCGATTTCCGACCAAAATTGGCCGGATTGACCCAATTGGCATGAATACAAAAGATTTTGGACTCAAGTAGCATAAATGCAAAAAGTATAATACTGAATTAGCATTAATAAAAGGTAGGACTGAATTAGCATAAATGCATAAGTTTAAAACTTTTTAACAAATTTCCCCATGCAAAGCCACTGTTATGTGCATTGGGATCCAATTTGATTTTTTTTTAATTAACATCAATTTATTAAGTCACGCCATCATCTAAAGGTTAGGTTGAAATTTGATTCAGAGTTAAAAATGTGAGAAAATATGATTAAAAGGCAAATAAAAGATCTGAAAAGATATAACTTCAGGATCACCTATTTTGAGTTTGAATTGAGAGCCATGTCCTTCGTCTTGACTTGACCCAAGCAAAGCTAGCTTAGGAAAAACTTTTTTGCTTTACAAAAAGGACAGCACTATCCAAAAAAATATAATTTAACAAGAAAAACTCCTGAAGAAGGAATTAAAGTCCCTATCATAGAAGGCAACTTCTCCGCTAAGGTTTCATGCACGGTGGACTGCATCTTTTAAATATCAAAACAACCAAAGCGACCTTCAAAAGACCAACAAGCCACAAAGCGAGCACATTCAGAGGAAGGAAACTTGAAAGATGGAGAAGCATTTTGATCTTATCTCGCAAGATGATCTGTTCTTATCATTATTCTCTGATGTTCCACAAGTACCAGATTCTGATTATGCCCAAGAGTTGCAGCTTCAGGAGGTTTTAGAGGCCTCTTGGGTGATGAATATGAATCCTTCAGAAAGAAATACTGGGTCTTCCTCGTCTTTAGTGGTTGTGACCGAGGCAAACCCGAACAGAAGTCAAATGGAAATCATAGACCCGGTTGAGATAGGTGTTCAGAAAGATAGTGGCGAGTCATCAGAGAGCTTCTGTGAGATTTGTGCAGAGAGAAAAGAGGCCAAAGAGATGTTCAGGACCGGGAGCGTGTGTTCTCACACCTTTTGCTCTCTCTGCATAAGTAGGCATGTGGAGACGAAGGTCCTGGACAGTGTCACCACCATCAAATGCCCAGAACTGGAGTGTGAGGGTGTCCTACAGATTGATTCCTGCAGGAAAATCCTCCCTGAGAATGTTCTCTACATGTGGGACAAGTTGCTGTGCGAGGCGATGTTTCTGGACTCGCAGAAGTTCTACTGCCCTTTCAAGAACTGCTCAGCCCTTTTGATCAAGGACAATGATGCTGGGCAGCTGATTAGAGAGAGCGAGTGCCCATATTGCCATAGGTTGTTCTGTGCCGAGTGTTCTGTACCGTGGCATGCCGGCGCATCGTGCGAGGAGTTTCAGTCACTGAATGAGGATGAGAGAGGGAGTGGAGATCTCATTGTGAGGGAGCTTGCAAAGGAGAACAAATGGAGTAGATGCCCTAAATGCAAATTTTACGTGGAGAGGACTGAGGGTTGTGCTCACATCACTTGCAGGTTTGTGATACGTTCACTGCAAAGAATCACTTGCTAGCGAATCATTTACGAAGATAAATCAAGACGCCTGACACATTGCACCTTCTTTGTTGAGACATTTCTGAAATCCTATGTATGTCGCAGAGTTGTTGCTTGTGTGTAATTGGTGAAACACAAATTATGGGGGACCTTCCGATTTCCAGAGGAATTGTTATCGATCATGGCTTTCAAAATTTAAATGACCTAGAAGGAAAATGAACCCACCCACGATAACGTAATTCAAGCACGTGGTCTTTGCGTATTTTATCAAACTTCAGTGATAATTCAGCATGAGACAGCTTTTATATTGATCGAGCTTTATCAGTGATTGTCAAAGGTACGCTGTGGACACTTTGCTTAATTCTGTCGATCACTAGTACTGAAAATCGCGCTAGTTAGTGTTTTGTTGTAAATCCTACGGCAGAGTTAGCGGTACCTGAGTTTGTGAATGTTCATTTGCTCGTACATTTCTACTTTTTGTGGGCTATATGGTTGTTCCTCAGTGGCTTGCAATTGCAGGTGCCAGTTTCAGTTTTGCTATGGATGTGGATCAGAATGGACTCATTCTCATGGTGGTTGCACAAGGAACTGAGAAGCAAAAGGCACAGGAAGAAAGGCCAAACCATGTAGCATGATCGGTTGCAGCTGTATTAATCATTGATAAGAATTTGTGGTAAAGTAAAGTAGTGATGCAATAAAAAAAAAATTTTCTCTGGTGTGTTGTTCATGTTGGAGCTTCTGGTCCCCCGGCAATATTTTTTTCCAAGATTGTCACCGAAAGATTATTCAATACAAGTAATAGCCTCAAATAGTACTGTTCTTATCAGTGGGTGTGTCTACTCCATATGGTTTTAGAATGCTTTCCCACTTCAATCTTGTGGCTAGTTTGAATCTTTCCTTGTTATCAGCAAAATAGATTGTCCCTTATGCTTTTGAAGAGTTCATTTTGTTGCTGAAAGTGTTTCTACAAGCACAAAGTAGAATAATTTGCTCTTCCATGAAACAATAGAAGTAAATGAGAGTGTGAACACTTCGCCGATGTTCCTAAGATCTATCATTGCATCTGAGTATTGACAAGAATTGTGCTATCTTTAAAACTTTCATATAATTTGTTTCCCTTTTGCCGGGGTTTGAACAACAGTCTTTCCAGCCCTGCCTCAGCATCTTGTCTCCAATATACACTGTTCGTACTGTTTTTAAGTATTTTACTAATTGCTCGAAAATACTCTTTTGCATTCACTAAATGTGCCGAAGAATATATATATATATATATATATATATATATATATATATATATATATATAGCTACTTCTTTCAGCAGAAGTTGCCGAGCTTATGCCTTTTGTTAACCAGTTGGCAAAAAAAAAAAACTTTCTTGACTGCAATATCTCAAGACCAAAGTAGACCAGAAAGAGCATTAGTGAGATCGGTTTGCTTTCTACCCCAATCTCAGAAAAACACCTTTATTTGATATTGTGTTAAAGGCTCTCGCCCAATATTACTTATGATCTAAGACATGTATGTCATCAATCAAGAGCATCAAGAATCCAAACTAAACATAGTTTAATATTTGAAGGCGGTATGAAAGATGTTGAAATTTGGCTCTGGGGTCGCAGGTTCCTTGCTGAACGCTTACGACATTCGATCGAATGAAGGTACAAATATGTTAGAAACAAAAGTTGTATGCTGGCTTTTAAGAGAAGGAATCTTTTCTGTCTGCTACCACCTTTAATTATGTTTTTGAGATCACTTTTTCATTTTTGAACACTAGAACGCTCCTGGGTGATGCTAAGAAGACTTTTCTTTTCCTCCTTATAGCTTCAATCCTTTTCGTTTTAGCCTTCTTATGACCTATAAGCATGAAAAATCACAGTACTCGCCTGAATAACAGGAGAAGAGTTATGGTTCCAGTACAGTCTTCAACTCTTAAAATTTTCCCTCAAATATCATGCCCTTCGCGACTTCCTCACCCCACGAGGTCTATGTTACCATCAAAGTTCATGTTCAGTGCTAGTCGACGGATTGTGAAAGACAATCAGTGCGGCTAAAAAGGGATGTCTACAAGACTGACTGGTTTTCGCAAGAACTGTTTTCGGCCGAACATGCTTAGCATAAAGAAAAGGACTATTGGAGAAAATAACTCTCAACAGTGAAGCAAATCCATAAATTGCTCTCGATCAGATCAAGACCAGTCAAGCAATTATTTTTGCTCTTGGCAAATGCAGTGAGAGTTTTCGAAGTTGACAAATTCGTTTTATCTTTCTTTGTATAGAGGACTTTATCTTTCCACACAGAGGCCATATGTATTACATATTTTCTAGCTAATGTCTTCGTATAAACCATTAGCGACCTTGTACTTTAAATACACGTGAGAAATAACAGTAGAGTGTACCTTGTCCGATTCATCATGGTACTAGACCTTACTGCTTACGTACATATCGATCAATTCTTTTTTTTCCGATGGAAGAAGAATCCTCAAACACCGGCGCTCCTATGATAGTCACCGGGCCCTCTTTCAATAACGCCACCATGCTTGTATCGATTAATGCAGCTGCACATCTACCTCTCAAGTGAACATCGATGGATTATCCCTTCTATGATAGTCGTCCTTTGACCATAGCTTATTCTCCCATTCCTACTGGCATTACTAGTGGTGAGCAAAGTTTTTCGAAAAATTGAAAATCAATAGAACGATGATGCATAACTCCTCGTCAAGAGTGAATCACAGTACTTAATGTGCTTTTTTTTTTTTCTATATATATCTAAACGGCTTTTCTTTCCAACTCCCTACGGGGATAAAACCATCATATCTTCTCTTGAGATTCTTGAACAATTTCTCACCCCTCTTTCCATCCCTCTTTCAACGAACCGGTTCATGGCTCATCATTGACATGTAAGATGATGTGAGCTGCTATTCAGATTAGTTTATGCTTTTGAAAGGTCTAAATCAAGGTAAGTTCACTAGAAATCTAATCGGAGAATACGCAGTGGGAATGTGAAATATAAAATGAGGCATATAGAGAATTCGATTTTAGTGTGATCGGGTGGCATGTGTATATATACATGCAAAAAGGAGTCGCTACCGATCTTTGAAAAAGGTAAACCGAAAACATCATTGAGCAGTCGAGAGATGCCGTTCTATTTTACATAATTAACTATTAAGGGTCCGTGGACTTGGTTACGTCAATATTTCTATCAATACCCTTTCAATATTAGAATTGGGTGTTTTCTTTAAAGTACTCGTGAGACGTGAATCTATTATATCAATCATAATCAAAGTATACAATGTGTGTAATCAAGGAATGAAAGACGTGTGGATAAAATACATCAAATAAAAAATGGCATCCTCAGTAAAGTTCTAAGAGCTTAGGGAATGATGTGGTTAAGGCTTGGATGATTTTGGGACAATTGCCCCAAAGGGACAAAGTCATCATTTTCAAGGGTTTTAAAAGTCGAAACTAGGAAATGAAGGTGGATTAGCCATTTCCCCTTTTTTTTTTTATGATTTTTTGGAATTTTTATAATTTTTTATTTTTATTATATTTTTATTTTTATTTTCAAAATTTTTTATTAATTTTTTTTCATTTTTTAAGAAACAAAATAATTCGGCTGACCCGGCCCGCATGACTAGAGCCCAACTTGGGCTTTAAGGACCGGAGTCAGTCTAAAAAAGAAAACATACGCTGGGCTTGATCCGAATTTCAAATCTTTAAAAAAATTTCAAGAGGTGGCCCAATTTCAAAGCCCAATTGTGACCGAATTCAAGCTAAGCCCACACAAAAGCCCAAAAACAATATCAGACCCACATCAAATTGAGATCCTTAAAGCGCCCAAATCTAAAATTTAATCCAAGTAAAAATATGAGCAATTAAGGTCCTTAATGATCAATTTGTATCAATCTAACTCTATCAATAGTCTTAGAATGATGAAAAACCTATAGGTCGTTTTTTTTTTACGAATATGCCCAACTGATCATGTTTTGAAGCACAGGGACCAACATGAAATTTCAATTAGCTCTTTTTTTTCAGTTTGCTCAATTAGGTTCAAATAAAGCCAATCTTTATAAAATTTCGCCTACAAAATCAGTCAGGTGGTTGGTGAGTGGTCCAAGGCTTTGCAAATAACTTGTCAAATGTTTGTGGCCAAATGGAATGTCTAGCAAAAACATTCGAGTCACTATTGATGGTCCTCGACTACGTCTGTGACTATTTTGATGAGTTTCCACACTCGAGAGACTTTCCTTCACAGACATTATGGGTAGGATACAAATGTGTGGTCGCACTTCAACGTCATCAGAACCGTGGTGTCCCAGGCTCGCCACATATACTATCAGCTTAACGATTTAATTTAACTGACAAAACATGCAAACAAATAAAAAGCACGGCACTTTTTTTATTTATGACTAACAAACGTCGGGTTTATTTTACATATATTTGGGAGATAAGTCGAGGGTCATCAAAAAGTCGCCAGTGGCTCTACCCGCTATACAAAAATTTAGTACTACAGTCCCAACCAAAAAGACTCCTATGAAAAATGGATGGGTTCTCTGCCACGCTACTTACCTATAAAAAAAATTTCAACAATAAAAGAGTGAGAAAATAATCTCAATGAGTTAAGTCCTCCAACACACCTTCTAAGCTATCCAACGAGAAAAATGAGTATCTTTAATTGCCACAATCAAGAATTTGCAATCGTCTAACGATATATTCAACCACCATAGCATAGTGACATATGGCACTATGAATGTGATCGTGATCTCGTGTCCATGAAATATAAACCATACATAGCAACTTGACCTTCATAACCATGAAATTTTTGACGAGTACCTCGTACCACCTCAGAGGCCGATCTAGTCAACAGTAAGACTACCCAGTTACATAGCAGGATCTTCCCATAATAGATTTTGGATTAACCATGAAATTTTCGACGATTAACCATGTTTTGTCTTTGGATCGTCATGTAAACGATGAATAGATTTTGGATTCAGCATGTTCATACCATGTGTACCCAAATAGAGATTGGTTTCGCACATATGAGAAAGTCGCTTGTGGTTCAGTTTTGATGGGTAATAATGCAATTTGTAGGATCGTGGGCACTAGTACCGTGCGGATCAAATGTTATGACAAGGTAGTAAGAACTTCGACATATTAGACACATCCTAGATTTAAAGAAGAACCTTATTTCATTGAGCAGTTTGGATTCCAGTGGATGTACGTACACCGGTGAAGATGGAGTTTTGAAAATTTCGAAAGGCTCTTTGATTGTGATGAGAGGTAACAAGAAAAATGGTCTTTACAGTTTGCAGGGAAGTACCTTTGTGGGTTCTTTAAATATATCATCATCTTCAAATTCTGATAAATCAAGGTTGTGACATATGCGGTTGGGCCACATGAGCAAAAGATGAATGACTATATTAAGTAAATGTGATTTATTCTGTAAGGAGCACACGGTTCCACTTGACTTTTGCGAGTATTATATTTTTAGGAAGCAGCGCAAAGTTAGTTTTAGTACTGAGGTGCACTCGACGAAGGGCACAATAGACTATATTCACTTTGATTTGTGGGGACCTGCACAAGCTACATCTAAAGGTGGTGCTGTTTATTTTCTAACATTTATTAATGACATTTATTCACTTTGAGCTGTTAGATGCAAGTGAATTTTTAAAAGTAAAGAAGGAATTCCAAGGGTTAAATATGAAAGATTTAAAGCACGTTTGGTAACAAAGAATTTAGTCAAAAGGAGGGTATATACTTCAATGAAGTGTTCTCTCTAGTTGTGAAGCATAACTCCATTTGTATGTTGCTCACGTTAGTAGCCCTTTATGATCTGGAACTTGAGCAACTTGATATCAAGACCGCTTTTCTGCATAGCGAGCTTGATTAGACAATTTATATGTCTCACCCTGAGGGATTTGTTATTAAGGATAAAGAAGATCACATTTGTAGGTTGAAACGCTCTTTATATAGTCTCAAATAATCTTCACGGCAATGGTACAAGAGATTTGATAGATTTATGTTAAGTTATGGCTACTCACGAAGTGTGCATGACAATTGTGTGTTCTATAAGAAATTGCGTGATGGTTCTTTTCTTTATTTGCTATTATATGTGGATGACATGCTTATTGTAGCGAAGGACATGTTAGAAATACAATTGTTGAAGAGGCAACTTAGCAGGGAATTTGAGATGAAGGATCTTAAAGTTGCCAAGAAAATTCTAGGTATGGAAATTTGCAAAGATAGACAGGTTTAGATGTTATACCTTTGCAAAAGGGGTATGAGAAAGTGCTTGAACGTTTTGGCATAATGAATGCTAAATTGGTAAGCACTTTCTTTGTGTCCCATTTTAGACTTTTTGCTTCTTTATCACTTCAACTAGAGAAGAGGAAGAGGAGATGTGTCGAGTTCCATATTCTAGTGCCATTGGTAATCTTATGTACGCTATGGTTTGCACTCGTCCAGACATTTTCCAAACAATTAATGTTGTGAGCAGGTATATGGCATATCTAGGTAAATCTCACTAGCAAGCAGCAAAGTGGATTCTTCAGTATACCTGGGGTAGCTCAAAATGTTGGTTTGGTCTTTGATAAAAGTTGTGATATAGGGCATTCAATTGTTGGCTTCGTTGATTTTGACTATGCAGGTGATCTCAAAAAAAGAAGGTCTTTGACAGGTTATATTTTTACGCTTGGTGGTTCCGCGATTATTTGGAGAGCAACTTTACAGGACACGGTTGCTTTATCTACCACCGAAGCAGAGTACATGACCGTGACGAAAGTAGCCAATGGAGCTCTTTGATTAAAGTGTTTGGTTACAGAACTTGAGGTGAAGTAGGAGGGAGCCTCCATTATCTTTTGCGATAACCAAAGCGCAATCCAGTTGACCAAGATCGCGATGTATCATGAGAGAACAAAACATATCGACATTCGTTATCATTTTGTGTGTGATTAGGTTGCTAAGGGTACAGTTATAATGGAGAAAGTACCTATAGCAGATAATCCAGCAGATATGCTGACCAAATCAGTTTCTTTAACCAAGTTCAAACATTGTTTGGACTTGATTGACATTTTCTGTGACATTCTGAAATTCGACCCTTTTTCGGAATTTGAAAATAGAATGGTTATTTCATAGAGGCGCTATAAATAGATCTCACTCGAAACTGATCACTTCGGGATAACTAACCAGAAGGGAAAGGCTAGCTAGGAATATAAGCACGTAGACCAATTGGTCGATACGTGTGACTCCTAAAAGCCACCCGTTAGTTTGAGAATTTATTTAAAGTTGCCATCTTATGAATGAGGCACGAATTGAGTTCCGGAATAGGACAATCGACTCTCATGAGTGTCACAGTTGTGAATTTGGACATTGCCTAGAAAGGCGTGAATGAGCAGATTGATCTCGGAATGCCTAGAGGAAAGGGAAAAATTTGAAATTGCCATCTCACCCCCGCCTTGTGCTAGAATCCATGGCTAGAGAGTGTTAGTAATTTTAGCGAGGCTAGAAAAATTGTTTGGCGGTATCCTGAGTCTTTTCCGATCGCGGTTGAGCCAAATCAGCACTGATTGAGCCCCGACCGGTCCTGAAATTTCACGAACTTCGAGAAATGGCTCATCATTCATTGTTAATCACATCAATCGCATCAATCGACCATCGGTCGCCGTCGGTCAAACCTTTTGACCGGTCAACCGATGAATAGTGCCGGTCAACTGATGAATAGTACCCCCAATAATTGAAGATATTTCTCTCTTTCTCTCTCTCTTCAATTATTGACAGCACACTCTCTCTCTCCTCAGAAAATTTCGTGGCTCTCTCTCTCTCTTGGTTTTCTCTCTTGGTTTTGGCCGCCGGAAAACCGCCGCTCGTTGTGCCGCTTGTTCGCTGCCCAAACGTTGTCGGTTTGAGACGCCCTTTTAACCTGATCTTCACCTATCTCTCTAGAATCTCTCCACCAAAAATCAGCTCAAGATGAGCTCTGGAACCCCCTCAAACAGAGCCAAAACCGGACCTTGCACAGGCTGAATTCTAGTTTCTGGCCTCAACTTCAATCGGCCACCGACGGAAAACCAACCGTTGGATCATCGTGATTTTCGGGTATGTCGTAGTTCATTGTCTTGTGGTTCTTTTCCAACTTGAATCACTCCGATCCGAGGTCGTTTGACCTTCCAAATCTGCTTCGCCGTTTCGGTCGACGAACTAGTCTTTGTTACCTAAATTTCACATAGGGTTCATATTGATATATGTTGACCCCAGCGACCCCTAGAGCTCATTTTCGTGTGAAAACATTGATTTTCAGCTTGTGAACCAACTCGTTCAGCTCTGCGCGTGGTCGTCTCCCATCGGTTTTTGCTGTTTTGATCCCGGCTTCGTTCGTGGACTTTTCCGCTGAATTTCTGGTGAGTTTTCCTCCTAAATCTTGAGTAGGATGATAGGTAATCGCTAGACGAAGGCTAGGGCGGAAACGAGGCTCGAATCGGAGTCGTTTTGAGGTGGAACGGAGTTCACTATTCACGGCCGGAAAATACTATTCACGCCGGAAAATACTATTCATGACCGGAAAATACTATTCACTGTCGGAATTCACTATTCATACGGAAAATACTATTCACGACCGGAGTTCACTATTCATGCCGGAAAACACTGTTCACTCCGGGAGTTACTGTTCACAGAGTAGAAAAAGAATGTGAATTTGAGAGTTGAAATGTATGAGTTGGACTAGGAATGCACGTCCAACTCTGTGGTGCAATAGGCGACCAGTTTTGATAAAAATCGTTGGGTAATTATACGAATGTGAATCGTTGCCTACTGATTTCATTTGGAATTAAAGTGCTTGACTGAAATTGCGTGTCTCTGACTTGTCATGTATGGGTAAATTCCATAAGGTGCATCGTGTTGCTTTGGCATGCTTTTGACTGTCGTGTGAAATGATCGTCAAGCAGTAATGTTAGCCCTGAGGCGTGTTATCGCGGGGCGGAGGGCGGCCCTGAGATGCCGATATGGCACGGGGAAAGTGGAGCGATAAGGATGCCGACCTGATGCGAGTATCGCGGGTCGAGGCATAATGCGCTCGGACGTGCTCGGCACGGGGTAGCTGGAGAGATAAGGGTGCCAACCGTGAGGCGGCTAGCGCGGGTTGAGGCACGACCTGAGGCGACTAGCGCGGGTCAAATGAAAATGAAACCGAGAGATAAGGGTGCCAATCGTGAGGCGGCTAGCGCGGGTTGAGGCACGACCTGAGGCGACTAGCGCGGGTCAAATGAAAATGAAATCCGAGAGATAAGGGTGCCAACCGTGAGGCGGCTAGCGCGGGTTGAGGCACGACCTGAGGCGACTAGCGCGGGTCAAATGAAAATGAAATCCGGAGAGATAAGAGTGCCAACCGTGAGGCGGCTAGCGCGGGTTGAGGCACGACCTGAGGCGACTAGCGCGGGTCAAATGAAATGAAATCCGGAGAGATAAGAGTGCCAACCGTGAGGCGGCTAGCGCGGGTTGAGGCACGACCTGAGACGACTAGCGCGGGTCAAATGAAAAATGAAATCCTATTGTGGCAGAACCTCGAGATCCTCGTATGCCTATGCATCCTAATGTATGATCATATCACTATTGGATGGTAAATTGCATGTTGAATTCATTTATTGTCATGATCGAGTTGTTAGCCTAACTGCATGCCTAGAATTAATCGTCTGATTACGCGTTATCCTGAGCGGGGTTTAGGGGGTAAACTTACTGAGATGTGTTCTCATAGTTGTCGTTATTTTTCCCACCTTTCAGACCCTCGCCTGTGAGATGAGTACTTCAGGTGTGCGTTATGGCATCCCAGTAGAGATAGAGAGGTGGGAGACTTTATATCCTGGTTTGGATAATACTGCATATAAGAAAGTAGAGTGTTCTGTCTGGATAGACGAGGGAGGTGAGTTTTTGATGCCCTTAAGTTCGAGGTATGGCTGGAGCGGCGAGGCTTAGTGTTCGGTGGCCCCATTTCTGGTTTTGATGTGCGGATTCAGAGCGAGGACCGGTATGGACCCATAGAGGCTTTGAAGTACGGAGGTGAGGTCATCGATCCAGAGCCGATGGATGAATAGCCAGAGGAGTATTGGCCAATGGAAATAGATGGTCATGAGTACGACTGGTTTGTGGGTGAGCAACCGGACGAGGATCCAGAGCAGATGTTGTCAACACCCGAGGAATCCGACCCGGAGGAGCTACCGTCCTCGGAATGGAGCGAAGCTGAGTCAGAGTAGACTAGAGTGTTAATTGTCTCCTTTTGGTATTGTCTAATAGGGCGTGGTGTTTCGAGCTATATACATATCCTGGTGTGGATATTTGTATATGGCCTTGTGTGAATCGATGGTTGCTGATGGATGTGGTCGTTCTGGGTTGGTTATTGTTGTTAATATTTGTAAAACTGAGACTCATGTATAATGTGGAGCTGAGATTGTGTAAAATTTGAGGTATTATGGTTGTGCTAGTCCTTGCTCATTCATTGTCAGGGGTAAGGTATCGCTTCCGCTGGCGTTTGATTTGGATATTAAGGTTTCAGGGTCGGCAACAGTCCTGGGACGTCGCATTATCTTTATCGACCAGTGTATTTGTGCGAGATGTTGCGTGCTCGTAGGGTTCGGGGCGTGACATCCGCGTTGAGGTGGTATCAGAGCAAGGTTAGCTCGATCAAGAATTGTTCGAGGTTTGGAGTGATAAGGAATTATGAGTTAGAGTAAGGACAACTCGACCAAAAGTGTATTTGAGGCCTGGAGTGATAAGGCTGCAAATTTTTAGGATCCCTCTCCACCTTAGATGTCCGCTAGCATAGACACGTCTTGAGGGTCACACGAGCATATACATGTGATTGGTAGGTCTAAATCACTTGGTACCGAGTAAATTGTGTAATTCTGTTAAGCTACAGGTGTGGCTGGACTTGAGGTGAGAACTTAAACCTTGATTGCTGAGTGCTCGTAATATTTGTAGGATGGTTGCTTGATTGTGGTATTATTGTTATTGTGATTTGCTAAGTAGATTTGCTAACCTTGAGCAGTGGCTTAGGTTTTTAATTCCTTGGTGGAATTATAGCAGGTCTAGACGTTTGTGAGATTGTGGGAGTATGAGCACCCGAGGTAGGGGCAGGGGAAATGATGGAGCATCTAGCTCACAGGCAAGGGCTATTAGGAGCCCAAGAATGGAAGGGGTTATGAAAGCGTTGGAGGAGATAGGAAATTTGATAGGCAGGCAGGCCCAGGACCGAGCTGCTACTATTGCCCAAGCCGCTGAGGCTGCTGTCGCTGCTGTTCAGGGAGTAAATGGAAATCATGACAATGGGAATAGACAAATGCATCAACTAGTAGAACAATTTTGAAGCTGAAACCTGCAGAATTCAATGGAAGTGGCGGTTTAGAAACTGCCTCGCTATGGTTGGAGAAGTTGGAGAAGGCCTTTGCACTTCTGGGGTGCACAGAAGAGGAGAAGGTAGCTTTAGCAGTATATCAACTTCAGGGTGCAGCTGATGACTGGTGGAAAGCCACTCGAGGAAGAGTGTTTCCTATTGGTACGGTTCCAAATTGGACGGCCTTCAATGAGGCCTTTAGCGGAAAGTATATATCTGAGGCTGCTCAGGAGCAGAAGATGACGGAGTTTCTGCGACTTCGTCAAGGACACATGTCGGTGGACCAATACGAATCTGAGTTCGCAAGGTTATCTAAGTATGCTCCGAGGATGATCGAGAACCCATTGGATAGAGCAAGGAGATTCAGAGATGGGTTAAAACCTGAGCTTAGGAGTCAGCTGATACTCCTAAATTTAAGGGACTACAATGAGTTATACGAGAGAGCTCAGATGGTTGAACGAGACGTAATTGAAAGAGCTGCCGCCTCTGGATCGCGGTATATGCCGGTCAGAGACAACCGGAATTTTGGAAAGAAACCTATAATGGGAAACAGGCGTTTTGTTCCTCCTGTGAGAAGGAATCTGGGAAAGCCAACCTATCCTTCAGGAATGGTGTGTCGATTGTGTGGAAGGAAGCACGGAAATGGACCTTGCCCGGATAGGACTGGAGCATGTTTCGGGTGCGGTCAACAGGGTCATCATGTAAGGGACTGCCCGAACCGAGTAGCGGGACCGCGACTTCAACCGCAGCGGCCCCAGATAGGACCTCAAGTTGGAACCGCCCCACAAAATAATCAGAATCGACCCCCAGCCCAAGGAAGAGTTTATGCGATAGCGCGAGAGGAGGCAGAAAATGCACCTGGGGTAATCACAGGTACCATTTCTCTTTGTGATCATCCTGCCTATGCTTTATTTGATCGAGGAGCGTCACATTCATTCGTATCTGAGCAATTCGTGGCATTGACTGGTATTGAGTCGAAACCGTTGGAAATCATATTGCATGTTGCCACACCCTTAAAGGATAAAGTAATTGTTTTATTAGGGTGCTCAGATTGTAAGATAGCCTTGGGCGATAGAGAAGAATTTATTGATTTGGCTGTCCTACCTATGTATGATTTTGATGTGATAGTTGGGATGGATTGGTTAGTCAAACAAGGAGCTATGATAGATTGTAGTAGTAGGACGATCCAATTTAATCCAATGGGACATCCTAGCTATCTTTTTGTAGGAAATCGAGGAGGAACCTCGATCCCTTGGATTTCGTCACTGGAAGTGACTAAATTGCTAGTTGAAGGTTGCCAAGGTTATCTGGCATCCGTGAAAGATTTGTCGATCGAGGAAACGAAGTTAGGAGATGTAGCCGTGGTGTGCAATTTTCCTGATATCTTTCCTCAGGAATTGTCGGGATTGCCACCTGAAAGAGAAGTGGAGTTCGTAATTGAGTTGATTCCTGGAACGGAGCCAATCTCTAGAGCGCCTTATAGGATGGCGTTATCGGAGCTGAAAGAATTGAAAATCCAGATACAAGAATTGTTGGATAAAGGGTTCATTCGTCCTAGTGCATCGCCGTGGGGAGCACCAGTTTTATTGTAAGGAAAAAGGATGGGTCATTACGTTTATGCATTGACTATAGGCAATTGAATCAGGTGACCATCAAAAATAAGTATCTGCTGCCGAGGATAGACGATCTGTTTGATCAGCTACAAGGGGCTTCAGTGTTTTCCAAGATCGACTTAAGAACAGGCTATCATCAGTTAAGAATTAGGAAAGAGGACATACCTAAGACGGCATTTCGTACAAGATATGGGCATTATGAATTCACCGTCATGCCATTTGGATTGACAAATGCCCCAGCTGCTTTTATGGATATGATGAATCGGGTGTTTAAGGAGTTCTTAGATCAGTTCGTCATAGTATTTATTGACGACATTTTAGTATACTCGAATAGCCTTGAAGATCATGAGCAACACTTGAGTACGATTCTACGGACCTTAAGAGAACACTCGCTCTATGCTAAGTTTAGCAAGTGTGAGTTTTGGCTTAATCGAGTGGCGTTTCTTGGGCACATCATCTCTGGAGAAGGAATCTCAATGGACTCGACCAAGATTGAAGCGGTAATGAATTGGCCGAGAC
>JAGVVM010019720.1:0-17193 GCA_019149425.1 Psidium friedrichsthalianum
ATGCCCCTAAGATGCCTCATCCTTAGGAGTGGATATTATAATTTTTGAGATGAGAGCGCTGATAACGAACCAATTCCAGTCGAAGTTCTTTCGCGCTCGTGAACGCATCTTTCCTTTGCACGCCAAATCGGGCAAGGTCATTCATGTCACTCATCAGTGTCCCTATCATCATCATCATGGCACAAGTTCCAGACAATCACATCAGTCAAGTCAAGTCTTCTCAAAGTCAACTCAAGTACAACCTAACCATACCTACCCCATAAGTCTTTCTTTCTTGCATTTTTGTCTCATTCTAGTATAATCTCTCACTTTTCTCTCTCTCGGCGCCTTGCATTGGCCGAAAATTCACTCCCCTCTCCTCTCCATTTCGCTTACAGCGCATCTTTCTTCTCCCTCTCCTTCGTTCGCCCTAGAAGCCCGCCCAAGCCACCGTCGTTTCGCCGCCGTGCCGCCGCCGTCCCACCACCACTCATCCCCACCACCTTGGTAAGTTCCTCAAGCTTGTTTTCCCTCATTTTCGGACTCTTGAGAGCCCATTTCGAGTCATGACCAGCCCCGTTTCCCTTCGTTATTCCGTTCGTCTTTCGCGCGCGAAGAGAGGTCCGACAACCCGTCCTACTCTATTCGGTTTCTCACTTCTATGGCATGTGGAATCATTGTTTTAGGCCTTGGATAAGCTATTGGAACCTTCGGAACCAGCCTTGCACGCCGACCCTCTCTCCCGTCCACCGTGATCACCGAACGGCCATTTTAGGCCCCGCCCTTCGTCGTCGAACCCAACCAATTTCGGGTAAGCCACACTCCTAATCTTAGCCTAGGAATGGTTTATGCAAGTGTGGTTGATTAGTTTAGAGATCTAAGTGTGGTTCCATGTTGATTAGTGAGTAATTATGTATAATGGCTTTAGACTAATATGAGAAATGGACGTTGGGCCATGGGTAGTGGCTGGTCATATTCATTTGGGCTTCGAATAGGTTGATGTGGCTGCAAATTGAGGGATTGAACATGAGAAATGATGGGCCATGTGAGTTGTTGGGCTTAAGGGCTTAATTTTAAGCTAATTGGGCTAAATTGGAACTTGTGGGCTTAAAATAAAATAGTGGGCCTTCATATGGACGAAAATTTAATGTAATTGGGCTAAATCATGGTATTGATTATAATATTTTAAGGCCCAATGGAGTACATGGGCTTAGGGACCCAAATGGGCCTGAATATGCTAGAATGGGCTTAATAGGCCTACCTTAAAATATGGGCTTGGGCCTCACTCGAAATTAATAAAATAATGGGCCTTGAAATGTTTAATTACCCAACTTTAAACCATGGGCTTGGGAATAGTAAATGGGCCTTAGACCCTATTGGGCCTAGTTTCAATTAATGGGTTTAAATTTAAGAAAGGACCTTTGGGCCTTAGTTATGTGGGCTTAATTAATTTAATAAGATCAATTGGGACCCAAAGGATTTTAAGATGTTAACTATGGGCCATGAGATACCTCAAGTGGGCTGCAAGTGATGAGGTAGGCGTGTGGAATCGTGGGCCAACAAGTTAATGGGCTTAGGGATCTAATTCCATACTAATTGGGCCAATTTGGAACTCTTGGGCCCAAATCTTGGTAATGGGCTTTTAATGGACGAAATCTTGATTAACCGGGCCTAATCTATGACCTTGAATATTAAAATATGGGGCCCAATAATATACATGGGCTTAGGATAACAATTGGGCCTAATAGGGAAATCTTTAGAAATGGGCTTGGGCCCTACACGAATTTAAATATAAAAATGGGCCTGAATTATATATTTGATTTAAGAAGTAAATTATGGACCTTGAACCTTGGACTGGGCCTTAGGCCCACTAGAACCTAAAACTATTAATTGGGCCTTATCCTAAGCCAAGCCTAATTCAATTACACCTGAAGAGATATTAAAACACTAAATCATTAATCATGGGTTACTAATTCCCTGAGAACTAACCTTAGCTACTGGGTTCAACTAGATCGCTGGGATTATCTGGATCGTATTCTAAATTCGTGGGTCTCCGAGATAACTTTGATTTCGACTGGCTTTACTTGGGAACTGATGGTAGAGCACCAGGTCTATGTGATGCCTGATCTGATAAACGTAGCAAGTCACTCGTACGATTCTTGTTATGCTCTGTTCCCCGTACTTATGTACCATTACATGCATGCTCTGTGACTGAGTTGCTGTTTGCATACCATTTGGGCCCCGCATACATTGAGAGCATGGCATGAGTCACCAGAGATGTGACATGAGAAGGAGCCCCAGAGGCGTTGTTACGCGGGGAAATGGAGGGAAAAGGGGGTAGCCAACGTAAGGCGTCAGAGACGCAGTTGTGGCATTTGCCGAGTGGCACAGTGGGATGCGCCCTGATGGGAATTGGAGGGATAAGTTTGGCCAACGTAAGGCGTCAGAGACGCAGTTGTGGCATTTGCCGAGTGGCACTGTTGGATGGGCCCTGGTATGGGAATTGGAGTGATAGACGGGCATGATCCATTGGGATCCGTTATGGCCGGTTGAGGCCTACATCAGTTTGCATATGGCATTATGTTGATTGTCTGTTTTGCCCGTCTGCCTGTATGATCCGCATTGCTGTGCGTTGCGCGTTTGCTTATACGTTGAGGGTCTGGTACCGAGGGGTAATTGAGAGTGTCCGAACCCTGGACCGTAAAAACCTAGTTACTGGATAGGACCGAACCCACTGGTATACTCTATCCTACGCTAGGATTAGTGGTGAGCTTGCTGAGTCCTCGACTCACTGGCGGTGGTTGCCAAATTTTCAGATTCCAGATCACTGTGATGGATGCACCCCGACACCCTTTGGACTCCGAGTGGAGGTAGAGACCGAGCCGTCCTCTCCAGAGATCGAGCAGGATCTAGAGGAGCCCTCTTGGCAGTCAGACTGGAGCGAGGTTGACGAGAACTAGATATCGGGCCTGGGTGATGTAAACTGATCAATCGTAGATTTTGAAATGTATTGTGATGACCTCCTTTGTTGATGGTCTGTACCTGACGCTCTTATATGTATGGATATGAATTTTAGTTTGACTAATATTGTCGACTACCTCCCTTGCACTCTGTTACCCCGAGATCGTATGTATGCTTGTATGGGATAGGAGATTAGCTTCCGCAGGTTCAAGAGATTGAAGGACGCGTCGTCTGGTCGCGACGAAGAAATTTCCTGGGCCGTCGCGTACAGTGGATCAGGCGAGCGCGAGAGTAGAATTTAAATGTATGAACGGGATGTCGCGAGCTCGATTGGGGTTCGGGGCGTGACATCCCCGTTCGAGTGGTATCAGAGCAAGGTTAGCTCGATACGTGACTGTTCGAGGATTTGAGTGATAAGGTTGATGATTTTGGGGTAGTTAGATAGACAGACCTTAGACCTAAGGATTAGGAAGGGTAGAATGCATGAATTGGTTGGCGCTTGTGATTGCTTAGCTCAAATGGTTGTCTAGAATAGACTTAGACGATAACGTTTATGAGCTAATCTGCAGATGCGTCAGGACCTGAGGTAAGGTTCTAAAGCCGAACCCCGTGAGTTGGGTGCTTGATTGCTGATTGCTGATTGATTGACTGCTGGCTGCTGTTGCTTGTGTTTGAATGCCTAGTCGGCTGTCGCGCGCTGCTTGACCATCATGCATTGCATAGATTTCTTCATAAAAAGCAAAGTGGTTTAGAAACGAAACCTATTCAAAATGAGGATTTGGGATTTGAAAAGTACATGCATGAACACTCCATATTTTATTGGGCTGGGTAACCGTCAGCCTGGTATGGGACAGGTCTGACGGGACGCCTACAAACCGTAATGAAGCGTGGTATGGGACACGTGGAATGGGGCTCTCTTTGGAGGTGAATGACTTAGGACTGCTGTTCGCACCAAGAAATGAGGAGGGCGGGGAGTGGTCGCCGGGGCAGAGACCCGATCAAGGAGCGGCTCCCGACAGGCTTCTAGTTGAGGTGGCGAACAGAGTGGCCTGGGTTAGGCATCGTCAGGGTGAGTCTAGGTGTCTTCCGAGTCCAATTGCATTTAAAAGCTGCAGCGAACTTTACATGCATGTTCATGTCAGTAGACGCGATAGCAGGCGAAAGCTTGGATGGTAGTTTAGATTACTAATTCCTGAAAGGAATTATATCGGGTCCAGGAGTGAGTGAGATTAGGAAGGATGAGCAATAGGGGCAAAAGACCTAGCGCAGCCGCGTAGAGTTCGCGAGCTCCAGCACCAGAAGGAGACCCTAGGATCGAAAGATGATGAGGATCCTGATTGAAGTCAATAAATTGATGGGTAGGCAGGCGGCAATAAGAACTGCCATTGTAGCCCCAGCAGCTGATGCCACTCTAGCTGCTGTGAATGGAGCGAATTGGGGTAAGGGGTAATTGAAATGGAGATCGTCAGACACATCATGTGGTAGAGCAATTCCTGAAGCTGCAACTATTTGAGTTTGATGGGAGTGGAGACCAGAAGTAAGTTTCCGCAGTCGAAGAACCAAGGATGGGTGAGATCTTGAAAATGTGGAAAGAAATAAGGGAATCCGATGGGCAGGCAGACTGAAGAAAGAGCTGCTATTGTTGCCCAAGCTACAAAAGCTGTAGCGGCCACCGTGAACGGGGCCAATGAGAAGGATAGGATCAACAGAAATGTGAAATGGAGTCCGTTAAATGCATTGGTGAGTGGAACAATTTTGAAGATGAAAGTTATCTGAGTTTAATGGAAATAGTAGACTTGAAGTAATTATCCTCTAGATAAAATGGCGAGAAAATGGCATTTGCTTTGCTAAGGTGCTAAGATGACGAGGGTGCTCTAGAGGAAGGTGGAAAATTTCCTCAAGCTTCATCAAGAGTGGACGTTTGTGGTCAAGTACGAAACGAAATGTGAGGAATTTCAGAGGGTGTGTCAAGGAAAATAAAGATACCCTTATGGGAATGGGACAAGAACGTGCTTAAATAAGGTCAGGAAGGTCTCAAGATGTAAGGTTGTTCGTAGAGACAGATGACGAGATAGACAACCGCCATAACAAGAAGGAGAATCACAGGAATTAGCTCTTGGGATTTAAATGAAATAGAAGGATGTGTAATCTTGGCGATAAGGCATTTCAACCTCTTTGATGGTTATAAATAGTCGAAGTGCAAGGAGAGCCTACAGATGGATTGGATTGGTGAAGGCGACATGATAATGGAAAGACGAGCATCCGTGGATTTTATAGGCTTCAACCTAGAATTGTGTTCGATGGTCTTAGTTGCCGGATCTAACTAAACGGTTGGAGCAAAAGATTGATTAAGGTTCGAAAGGAAGTGGTGAGAGCTAAGAAAACCTTTGGAAAGTGAAGGTTTAGGTTTGAATCATGAAAGCTTGATGGATAGTTGTTTGGGGCACTTGTCAAGATGGAATTGTAGTGCCTTTATAGTTTTAGTTGACTGAATCTCATGAGTGGCCAGAGTGAAGGTACAATCGGGATTCGCGGATAAATTGATGGGCATTAGGAAAGCTTAGGTGCAAAGTCGGATTGAAGGGTATGCTCAAAGTTTAATGGCGTAATGTATAAATGAAGGACTGGCCAAAGTATACAATCGTGATTAAGACCATCGGTATCCAAACTTAAGGATGTAGCGTAGCAATTGACAGGTTGGTTGGACGATAAGTGGGGAGATAAGCGCTTGGATCCGAAATGTGAAAGCTTAAGGGATGACCCGCTCAAGAACATGACGACTGTGAGGACGTTTCGAGTTTATAGGATGATCAGGATGTAAAGTGTATAGGTTGGATATAAGTAAGTGACCTACGAGGTGTACCAATCATTGAAGGAGATGAGAAAAACCTGAGTTGCCCAGGAATGGCATGAGATTGAGCGACTTGTGAAGAATGGTGACGATAATATCCTGATAGGCTTAAATTGGGAGGTTCTAATGGTTAGCCTGGGAAATAGATCGGAGACATGGAATTGCAAAGGCTCGATGTTGGAAGGACTATAGGCTTGAATTGTGTCAGACCTTGATGGTTTAGATGGGATCCTTACTAAGAGCTCTAGATGATTGGATAAGATTCACAATGAGGCAAATGGTAAACCTGGACCATGAGCCAATTGGATTGCATGAGTTTGGTTCGTAATGAGGGCGACAGGAAAAGCGTTGCGTTAGTTGGGATTTAAGTAGTCGACTCTGGAGATGATCATCCCCTATGGCATTTTAGACATTCATGTTACATGGGACAGTCTGAAAATTCGACCCATTTGTCGGATTTCTAAATGAATGGAAATTGCTTCGTTAATACCTCTAGTCGACGCTCACTCAGGATTAGCTACCCTGAGATGACCAAACGGAAGGAAAGGCTATCTGGGAATTTTTCTCAATCAGCCGCCCGTTGGGCTGAGACTGAGACAAGGTCGGTATTAATGAAATTGACCACAAAATGAAATTCGGCATTGGACAATCGAATCAGTAAGACAAACACAATGAAAAATGAAATCGGTTCAGAAATGTTGATGAAGGTCAGACAGCGAGTCACGTCGAGAAGCAAGACGTGAATGGAAAATTACCGAAATGCCCCCGGTAAATGCTCATCCTTAGGATGAGACCAATTAGGATTTTGAGAGTAGATTCGATAGACCGACCCCAGATCCAGTCCAAATCCATTCGCGCTCGGGACCCGATCGGTGTATTTGGCACGCAAATCGAGGCAGGTCAAATCAAAGTCACATCAATCAATCAAGTGTCTGTCAATCAAATCATCAATCAGGCACAATTTCCAAGGAAATCAAGTCCATAATCAATGTCACTATTCAACCTACTCCCATTATAATCTTATTTTTGAAAATCAAACATTATAATCTCTATGCTCTCTCTTCCCCCTCATTGTTTTCGGTCACCTCTCTCCTCACCCGAAATCCATATCTCCATCCAGGCCTCATCCGTTCAGCCCGTCGAAGAAACGTGAAGCCGCCCGAAGTCGCCGTCTGCCACGTCGGAACCGCCACAAGCCGCCGTCCACCCTCCTCAAGCGACGGTGAGTCACCTCCTCTATGGTCCCTTTGTCTACAATATCTCCATTTCCGTGTGCCATTGAGGCCACCCTAAGGCCCCGAACCGTCCTGAACCTCTCTCACCCTCCCCCCTCCCTCTCGGTTTCGTCCGCTACCGAGAAGAAGCGCCGGCAGCGTCCTTCCGTTCCGTTCCTGGGCCGCTGCGACCGCCTCCACCATCCACGTACTCACCTCTGTAAGCCCCTTAACTCCCTCCCCTTCGTTTTCTGGCGTGTCAGCACCGTTCCATGACCGGCCAAGCCCGACTCCTTGTGTAGGCCGAGAGCTCCGTCCGCCGCCCGTGTCCCCTCCGACTTCGTCGTCCTTTCTGTCCGCCCACTAGTAAGCTCCTCCCCTAATCTGACCTAGGCTAGTTGTATGTATGTGTGGATGGTTTGTGTTAGTGGCTAAGTAGGTAATTAAGTGTGTAATGTGAGTATTAGTCACAATTGGGCTTAGACTAAATGCGGGCTTGATGGCCGTGCGTGTGGCCACTTGATGAAGGGAATTGGGCCTTGAAATGGTCAATGTTGGCTGCCATAGTTGAAATGGGCGTGTATGAGGTGGGCCCAAAGGTTATAATTGGCTTTGGGATTCTAATTTTACACTAATTGGCCAATTTGGAACTCTTGGACCCATTTATGATAATGGGCCTTATATGGACGAAAATTACATTGAATGGGCCTAAATTATAATTGGAATATTAAAGATAAGGCCCCAATAGTGTGCATGGGCCTAGATGACTAAATGGGCCTAAAATAGACTACTTGGGCCTAATTGCCTAACTTTGAAAATGGGCTAGGGCCTTAACCGAAAATTAATAATAATGGTTCCTGAATCGTATAATTGATTTTTAAAATTATTAATGGGCCTCGCGCTTAATTAATGGGCTTAGAACACTATGATGGGCCGACTTACCCTAGTGGACCTAACTATTGTTGTGGGCCTTGGGCCTTAGAACGGGCTTTCGGCCCATGCGAACCCCGAATCCACCTAATTGAGCCTTAACTCAAGCCTAGCCTGAATAATCACTTTGAGGGTTATTAAGATACTAAATCATTCATCGTGGGTTACCGATTCCCAGGGATTACATGAGGTGATTGGGCTAGTCCGAGTTGTCGAAGCCCGCCAGGATGAGGTTCAATTTATTGGGTTTAACCCTAGAAATGGTACGTGTTATTCTATGGCGCCTGTCTGGCTGAGGAACCGTGTGTGGGTCGTTGGTCTTTTATGGTTGGCTTGGCGAGTACGTGATTACTGTGATATTTCTTGATGTGCTCCGTACTTGTGCTTATATACCATTGCATGCATGCTCTATGTCTGATTGCCGGTTGAAATCATGTGGGCCCACGCATACATTGAGAGCATAGCATGCGTCACCAGAGATGTGACAAGAGAAGGTGCCCCAGACAGCGTGGTTACGCGGGGAATATTAGGGAAAAGGGGGAAAACCAACGTAAGGCGTCAGATACGCATTTGAGGATTATGCCGAGTGGTCACTGTTGGGTGAGCCCTGATGGGATGTGGAGTGATAGACGGGCTATGATCCATGGGATCCGTTATGGCTGGTTTGAGGACCGGAGTATGATCCACTGGGATCCTACATGGCCGGTTGAGGCCTGCTGCATTACTATGGCATTGTTGTTGACTGCTTGTTATTTGCCGTACGCTGTATAACTATGAATTTGCAATATATGGCCTTTGCCTGTCTACTATTACGTTGAGGGTCTGGTACCGAGGGGACTGAGAGGTCTGAACCCTGGCGGGAGCCTGTCACTGGATCGGACCGACCCCAACTATTATGCGCTATCCTCGTTTTAGGATTAGTGGTGAGGCTTATTGAGTTTCGACTTATGGGGCGGTGGTCCCTTTCTTTTCACAGATCCCGGTCACTCGTGATGGCTGCACCACGATGCTTTTGGACTCGCCTAGTGCAGATGGATAAACCCAAATCACCCTCCATTTTGATATGCACGCCACGCTGTGGCATAGCGCATTGTGACGACCTGTACTAGTAGATCAGGGTTGACCCTACCTTGTACCCCATAGATATAGGCATGGTATAGAGAGGGCCTGTCTGGTTTTTGAGGACCTCAGAGAGACTCCCCTATCCCTATGGAGGACGACCCGATCCTGTTGTGCAGGCCGCCGAGTATGGTGGCGAGGTGATGAAGCCCCGAACCACGTGCAGGAGTTGCCGTCCCCAGGACGTTCATGAGATTAGGCCATGATGAGGGTGACGCCATGGACACCGACGAGGAGGATCCAGAGGAGGACCCCGAGGAGGACCCAGAGGAGGATCCCGAGGAGGAGCCCGAGGAGGTCTGAGTTCACAGTTGCTGGTCTAGTATTTTTGAGTTTGAGCGAGCGTAGATGTCTGGACCATAGTTGAGATTTCTTTTGGGGTCTGTATCTAACGCTTGATTATGTATATATATATATAATAATATGCTGTTACGTCCTTTTGTGAAAGTGTTTGTCTTTCCGTGCTACCCCCAACATCTTGTGTATGTATGCGTGTATAAGAAGCACGTTCCGCAGGTTTCAGACTGTTGCCGTTTTGCGCTAGCGTAGCTTGGCCGCGATAGCATCCTGTGCCGTCGCTACTCGTATGGCCAGGCGTACGCAGGGTTCGTTACGATATGAGCAGGGATGTCGCGAGCTCGATTGGGGGTTCGGAGCGTGACATATACAAGGCCCCAATGAAGTAACATGACCTGATGAGTAGGCAAACGATGATGGTAGAATGCTAAGGTGGACTAAAGATTGAGTTTGGAGATAAGGGATGCTGACTCTAATGTAGACCTTGATCGGGCGAGCTATTGGGATCTCGATGCGATAATGACAATAGAGTGCTCCCACATTGGTCCAGTAATTGGTTTTTATAAATTGGCCATTTACAAACGTTTGGAGGTTTAAGTGATAACCAAACTAATGATTTAGAAAATAAGTTGGTATGCGAGGCGTGGGTGGAATAAAATGGAGATGTTCATGATTAATTACGCAGTCTGTGGCATCGAGGCGAAAGACGAAGAGAAAGGCGCATGTTAGTGAGGTCGTGTTTTAATTCTAGCAGTCAGGTTGCGAAATGAGCTTGACATAGGTATCAGGAGTGATACCCACGACTAGGGAGCCTTGACATGTAAAATTGCATTCACAAGCTGTCAAGATGACATTTGTTAAGTCCTTTGTGTAGGGCTGGACTATTTACGAAATGAATTGATGCTCCGCGCCTGAGGGCCCATATAGATCGACGAGCGATCATGGGGGATTGAGTTAGGAGCCTCTTGTGGTTGTTAGAGGGTGTAGCGACGAGTTGTGACCAAACGATCCTGAGCTTAAACGGTCGATGACCCGTGTTAAAATTCCTTTTGTGGGAGGTGAGGACTCCAAAGGAGTAAGAACAGATAACACAGGGAATGAGATAAACGTCAAAGGAGGCTATGAAGAGTGGTTTCACCAATAGAAGTACGCTTATTGTAAGTGCCAGCAAAGATCGGGGGGGTGTTTAGTAATGTTAATCCTTGGATGGTAGAGAGAGAAAAGGGAATCCTCGTGCTAGGATGAGATTGGTAAAGATATAGTGGACCACAGTGAGTCTAACATTTTTGGTCCAGATCAAGTGATGTAGAAAGATCCAAGGGCTGTTCAAAGTCGCCAAGCCATGTCAATGGTAAACACGCAACCTTGGGCATCTTAAATGAGAGGTTTTGCGTACCCTTAATCATGAAGATCGATGGTCGGATTTGTGAAACGGTATACTGTACAAACTGATACGCATGTAATATATAAAGGGATAAGCCTTAGGAGAGTACCATAAAGCGAAAATAGTCGTTTTGAAAAGGCAAATAAATGATAACAGCCCCCCAATGCTCTTTCAGATGTTTTAGTGAGATGCCTCTAGTGTAGAGATGCCGAAGTGCCTTGAAGGTGTTTGGTGAAAGTCAAAGTGATTGTGATCTGTACTCCTAATAATCAGGAGAGGACCCCTGTTGTGGGGGGTCAGGCGATTCCATGACTAACCCACTGAGCTAGTTGGCTGGTGATTCCGTAGTGTCGTGGTGGGGGTGAAATGTGCTAGAATTGTAAAGACCGTAACCAACAGTGCCCAGGCATGTAATCTGAAGTACACGTGAAGAAGGGGCTGAGATGTATTATATCCCTAGATATAAGGTATGCTTTGTTAGAGAAATGAGACGGACCTCAATGGTTCGGAGTAGGCCGTATGGATAGGCAAGATGAGAATGGATTGGGCTTACCATAAGAAATGTTAAGAAAACTATAGGTTGACGTTGGTAAATTAGACCTTAAAGTAATTCAGGTCGATGAGAGCTCCTCTCAAAAAAAGAGAGAGGGGAGGACGGAGAGGGGCTAGGGAAGCGACGGGAGTGTGCCAGGGAGCGTGAGGAGAGGGGGTGAGAGGACGACGGAAAGGGGGAGAGGAGGGGCCGAAAAGAAACAAGGAGGGGAAGGGAGGAAGGACGAAGGCGGGAAGAGGGTCGAGAGAGAAGAACGGAAGGAAAGGAAAAGGAGAGGAGGGAAGAGAGGGGGGGAGGAGAAAGGAAGAGGAGGAGAAGAAGAAGGGGGGAGGGAGAAGAAGGGAGGGAGAGGAGGGGGGAGGAGAGGGGGGAAGGGGGGGAAGGGGGGGGGGGGAGGGGGGGAGGGAGAGGAGGAAAAAAAAGAAAGAGAGAGGGGAGGAGAGAAATTTTCCTAAACAGCCCCGCCTTGGTCTGAGGAATTCGATGGAGTCGTAATTTAATGAATTTGGCCACAAAATAAATTCTGGTATTGGACAATCGAGTTCCTAAGATGGTCACAATGGAGAAATGGATTCAGTTGCAGAAAACGTCGCCAGAAGGGCGGACAGCCGGTGCACGTCGCGAAGCAAGACGTGAATAGAAAATTACCGAAATGCCCCCGGTAAATGCTCAGTCCTTAGAATTAGATAAATTAGAATTATTTGAGAATGAACACGATAGAACGAAACCAATTCCAGTCAGAAGTTCGTTCGCGCTCGGGACTCGATCGGTGCATTTGGCACGCAAATCGAGGCAAGGTCAAATCAATGTCACATCAATCAAGTGTCCTATCAATCAATCAATCATGGCACAAGTTCCAAGACAATCACATCAAGTCAATCAAGTCTTCTCAAGTCAACTCAAGTACAACCTAACCTACCTACCCCACTAAGCTTCTTTCTTGCATTTTTGTCCTCATTCTAGTATAATCTCTCACTTTTCTCTCTCTCCCTCTTCATTTGGCCGAAAATTCACTCCCCTCTCCTCTCCATTTCGGCTTCACCATCTTCTTCTTCTTCCTCTCCTTCGTTCGCCCGAGGAAGCCCGCCCAAGCCACCGTCGTTTCGCCGCCGTGCCGCCGCCGTCCACACCACCACTCATCCCACCACCTTGGTAGGTTCCTCAAGCTTGTTTTCCCTCATTTTCGGACTCTTGAGAGCCCATTTCGAGTCATGACCAGCCCCCGCTCCCTTCGTTATTCCGTTCGTCTTTC
The DNA here is from genome assembly GCA_019149425.1 of Psidium friedrichsthalianum. Taxonomy (NCBI): domain Eukaryota; kingdom Viridiplantae; phylum Streptophyta; class Magnoliopsida; order Myrtales; family Myrtaceae; genus Psidium; species Psidium friedrichsthalianum. The sequence continues at coordinate 12,541 of JAGVVM010019720.1, forward strand.
GCGCGCGAAGAGAGGTCCGACCAACCCGTCCTACTCTATTCGGTTTCTCACTTCTATTGGCATGTGGAATCATTGTTTTAGGCCTTGGATAAGCTATTGGAACCTTCGGAACCAGCCTTGCACGCCGACCCTCTCTCCCGTCCACCGTGATCACCGAACGGCCATTTTAGGCCCGCGCCCTTCGTCGTCGAACCCAACCAATTTCGGGTAAGCCACACTCCTAATCTTAGCCTAGGAATGGTTTATGCAAGTGTGGTTGATTAGTTTAGAGATCTAAGTGTGGTTCCATGTTGATTAGTGAGTAATTATGTATAATGGGCTTTAGACTAATATGAGAAATGGACGTTGGGCCATGGGTAGTGGCTGGTCATATTCATTTGGGCTTCGAATAGGTTGATGTGGGCTGCAAATTGAGGGATTGAACATGAGAAATGATGGGCCATGTGAGTTGTTGGGCTTAAGGGCTTAATTTTAAGCTAATTGGGCTAAATTGGAACTTGTGGGCTTAAAATAAAATAGTGGGCCTTCATATGGACGAAAATTTAATGTAATGGGGCCTAAATCATGGTATTGATTATAATATTTTAAGGCCAATGGAGTACATGGGCTTAGGGACCCAAATTGGGCCTGAATATGCTAGAATGGGCTTAATAGGCCTACCTTAAAATATGGGCTTGGCCTCACTCGAAATTAATAAAAATAATGGGCCTTGAAATGTTTAATTACCCAACTTTAAACCATGGGCTTGGGAATAGTAAATGGGCCTTAGACCCTATTGGGCCTAGTTTCAATTAATGGGTTTAAATTTAAGAAAGGACCTTTGGGCCTTAGTTATGTGGCTTAATTAATTTAATAAGATCAATTGGGACCCAAAAGGATTTTAAGATGTTAACTATGGGCCATGAGATACCTCAAGTGGGCTGCAAGTGATGAGGTAGGCGTGTGGAATCGTGGGCCAAACAAGTTAATGGGCTTAGGGATCTAATTCCATACTAATTGGGCCAATTTGGAACTCTTGGGCCCAAATCTTGGTAATGGGCTTTTAATGGACGAAATCTTGATTAAACGGGCCTAATCTATGACCTTGAATATTAAAATATGGGGCCCAATAATATACATGGGCTTAGGATAACAAATTGGGCCTAATAGGGAAATCTTTAGAAATGGGCTTGGGCCCTACACGAATTTAAATATAAAAATGGGCCTGAATTATATATTTGATTTAAGAAGTAAATTATGGACCTTGAACCTTGGACTGGGCCTTAGGCCCACTAGAACCTAAAACTATTAATTGGGCCTTATCCTAAGCCAAGCCTAATTCAATTACACCTGAAGAGATATTAAAACACTAAATCATTAATCATGGGTTACTAATTCCCTGAGAACTAACCTTAACTACTGGGTTCAACTAGATCGCTGGGATTATCTGGATCGTATTCTAAATTCGTGGGTCTCCGAGATAACTTTGATTTCGACTGGCTTTACTTGGGGAACTGATGGTAGAGCACCAGGTCTATGTGATGCCTGATCTGATAAACGTAGCAAGTCACTCGTACGATTCTTGTTATGCTCTGTTCCCCGTACTTATGTACCATTACATGCATGCTCTGTGACTGAGTTGCTGTTTGCATACCATTTGGGCCCCGCATACATTGAGAGCATGGCATGAGTCACCAGAGATGTGACATGAGAAGGAGCCCCAGAGGCGTTGTTACGCGGGGAAATGGAGGGAAAAGGGGGTAGCCAACGTAAGGCGTCAGAGACGCAGTTGTGGCATTTGCCGAGTGGCACAGTGGGATGCGCCCTGATGGGAATTGGAGGGATAAGTTTGGCCAACGTAAGGCGTCAGAGACGCAGTTGTGGCATTTGCCGAGTGGCACTGTTGGATGGGCCCTGGTATGGGAATTGGAGTGATAGACGGGCATGATCCATTGGGATCCGTTATGGCCGGTTGAGGCCTACATCAGTTTGCATATGGCATTATGTTGATTGTCTGTTATTGCCCGTCTGCCTGTATGATCCGCATTGCTGTGCGTTGCGCGTTTGCTTATACGTTGAGGGTCTGGTACCGAGGGGTAATTGAGAGTGTCCGAACCCTGGACCGTAAAAACCTAGTTACTGGATAGGACCGAACCCACTGGTATACTCTATCCTACGCTAGGATTAGTGGTGAGCTTGCTGAGTCCTCGACTCACTGGCGGTGGTTGCCAAATTTTCAGATTCCAGATCACTGTGATGGATGCACCCCGACACCTTTGGACTCCGAGTGGAGGTAGAGACCGAGCCGTCCTCTCCAGAGATCGAGCAGGATCTAGAGGAGCCCTCTTGGCAGTCAGACTGGAGCGAGGTTGACGAGAACTAGATATCGGGCCTGGGTGATGTAAACTGATCAATCGTAGATTTGAAATGTATTGTGATGACCTCCTTTGTTGATGGTCTTACCTGACGCTCTTATATGTATGGATATGAATTTTAGTTTGACTAATATTGTCGACTACCTCCCTTGCACTCTGTTACCCGAGATCGTATGTATGCTTGTATGGGATAGGAGATTAGCTTCCGCAGGTTCAAGAGATTGAAGGACGCGTCGTCTGGTCGCGACGAAGAAATTTCCTGGGCCGTCGCGTACAGTGGATCAGGCGAGCGCGAGAGTAGAATTTAATGTATGAACGGGATGTCGCGAGCTCGATTGGGGTTCGGGGCGTGACATCACCGTCATGCCATTGGGATTGACAAAGCCCCAGCTGCATTCATGGATATGATGAACAGGGTGTTCAAGGAGTTTCATGGACCAGTTCGTGATAGTCTTCATCGATGACATTGGTGTATTCGAGGAATGCTGATGTACCATGAAGGAACACTTGAGGATTGTTCGGCGGACACTAAGGGAGCATTCCCAACGTACGCCAAGTTCAGCAAGTGCGAGTTTTGAATCAATAGAGTGGCGTTCCCTTGGACATATAGTGTCTGGTGAAGGAAAATCCGGTAGATCAAGCGAAGATCGAGGCAAAAAGTTAGAGAAGTGGCCGAGGCCTACGACCGTAACTGAGTAAGAAGATTCCTTGGATTAGCGGGTATTACAGACGCTTCGCGGAAAGGTTTCTCCGACGATAGCCGCCCAATGACAAGATTATTAAGAAGGAATCAAAGTTTGAATGGAATGCAAAGTGTGAACGAGAGTTTCAAAGTTGAGAGGAACGTTTGACCTCCGCGCACGTGTTGACATCCCGTCCGGACCTGGAGGATTTGAGATCTACAGGATGCGTCCTGAGAGGCCTAGGATGGTCGTGATGCGCATGGAAGAGTGGGGGCTTATGCATCTCGACAACTGAGGCCGCATGAAATAAATTATCCGACGACCCACGACTTGGAGTTGGCTGCGATAGTGTGAGCATTGAAGACCTGGAGACACTATCTGGTGGGAGAGAAATTTCAGATATATACGGATCACCAGAGCCTCAAGTACCTGTTCTCGCAGAAGGAGCTTAACATGAGGCAGCGTCGTTGGATGGAACTGCTGAAAGACTATGACTTGTGAATCCGTACCATCCAGGAAAGGCGAACAAGGTGGCGGAGCTCTGAGCAGGAAGTCGAGCATCGCGCACATGATGGTGAAGGAATGGACGCTACTAGAAGAAATCAGAGAATCTGAATCAAGGTTGAGATAGAAGTCTCTCAAGCCTAATGGCTACGCTACAGATTGGGCCAGAGATCCAATCTGAAGTTAAGGAATTACAGTCCACGGACCCGATATTCAGACGATCGTGACGATGAATGCCGAAGAGAGGAAAGATGACTTCAAAGTGACTAAAGACGGATAGTAAAGTTAGAGGACGTATGTGTGTGCAAACGACGAGAGAGTTGAAGGAAAGGATTCTATCAGAGGCTCACAGGAGAGCAATTACAGTATCCAACCTGGAAGTACGAAGATGTACCAGCACCTACGTCAGCACTATGGTGGAATGGAATGAAGGTGGATGTGGCTAAGCATGTAGCCAAGTGCCTGACGTGTCACAAGGAAAGGCACAGCATTGCAAGCCTGGAGGACTGTTACACCATGGAGATCCAGAATGGAAGTGGGAGCACATCACCATGGATTTCGTGACAGGACTGCCGAGAAGTCAGAGAGGAAATGACTCAATCTGGGTGATAGTGGACAGATTGACAAGTCTGCACATTTTATTGCAGTGCGAAAGGATTCCACATTGGAGAAGCTGCTAACTGTACGGGAGGCAGATTGTAAGACTGCATGGAGTGCCATAAGCGTTGTATCAGATCGAGACCCTCGCTTCACAGCCACGTTCTGGAAGAGTCTGAGGGTTGCTCTTGGGACAGAGTTAAGGTTCAGTACAGCCTACCACCCTCAGACTGAGGACATCGGAAGGACCATCCAAACTCTGGAGGACATGCTGAGAGCCGTGTGTAATTGATTTCAAAGGAGGCTGGGAAAGCAGGACATTTAGTAGAATTCGCTACAACAACAGTTACCACAGAGCATTCAGATGGCTCCATTGAAGCGTTGTATGGAAGGGCCTGCAGGACGCCGATTCTGTTGGACGAAGTTGGTGAGAAGAGTATAACAGGCCCAGAATTGGTGCAACAGTCAAGTAGAGGCAGTAAGGTGCAGAGATAGACTGAGGGATCCGACAGAGT
>JAGVVM010019722.1:0-47518 GCA_019149425.1 Psidium friedrichsthalianum
GCCGTAATAATTTCTTTTTATGGTTGCAGAGTTTTTGTCTAATTACATCTTGTTTTTTCCTGTATGGATGTGTCTGTCACTCATGGCTCCTGCAGATGTATGAAGATTGAGAACGTCACTTTCCCCTCGTTCATCTTTCAATTGTCGCGGGAACAAACGGGCTCGCAGTCCACTGTTGAATGCAAATTGATCTTTCCCGACTTCCCATCTAAAGAAAAGTATCCCAGCACTTCCCTTCTAATAATATCACCCTGGTTTAGTTCTTATGCATTTCCAATCTTTATCCTGAAAAGTTAAGAACAAACATTAGGATTAGGCAAGAGATGTGGTACTCGCCCGCTCAACAAGAACAAGGAAAGACCAGAATAGGTACTACTGGTCTAGGGGTGATCGGATTCCCGGTCCGGAAAAATCCCGGTTTCCCCTCAAAACCGGAACCGGACACGGTGGTCCCGGGTGTCCTAATTTGTCGGAACTGGGAACCGACCGACATCCCGAACGCGGACCGGAGCAAAAAAAAAAACGTAACCCAAATTATTCTCTAATTTTTGAATCAATAACGTTATAGGACTTCAATATCCTATATACAATGACTTCTAGTAGTAAAAAATAAGAGCCCAACGAGCCAAAAGAGAATTTTAAACCAAATTAGGAAAACAAAATTAAAAAACAGGACCGGTCCGTATCCGGGCCCTAGGAACCGGGAACCGGGAACCGGCGACCGCATGGTCCACCGGTCCCAATTTTAGGAACCGGGAACCGGACCAAGGGACCTCCATAGAACCGGGAACCGGACCACCGTCCCCCGGTCCGGTCCTGGAGCGGTTCCCGGTTTTGGGCGGTCCCAAGTTTTGCACACAGCCCTAGTACTGTCATATCCCAGCTTGTCTGGAAGTCGCCATTAAAATATGATTTTTCACAAGCATCAAGTGTTTTCTATCTATTTCCTCATCTTGACTGGTCCTTTAATCCATTGAGATTTTGCAGCAGCGAACTCCAAAACCTCCAGATAATCGGGAAAAAAAAAAAAATCAAGACATCCGCCGTTTGCAATGCACAGCTGATCTTACATCATCCTTTTCGAAACAGAAGTCTTTCATAATATCTGGTGTATGTCATAAGGTGCTCCTATACTGTCTCCTCCTCTTTATTGATAGTTATTCTTTTGACAGATCACAAAAAATAAGCCAAAAGTTTCAGCAACCATAGAATTATAACAGAGTGGAAATCATGCACCTCTTTATGTTACATGCTATATAGTACGTCACATTTGAAGGCGAATATTAAAAGAAAAGTAATAATTAGGAGGAGAAACGTACCTTTCCAAAAGTGTCATGGTCCCAAACTTCTACAACTAGCATATCATGCAGCCCATCCTCCACAATGATGTCGAAAGTCTGATTCCAGACCGATTCAAAACCTCATTCAACACCTAATTCGAACAGAATAACCAAAGACGCTTAGAAGTCAACAAGAAGGAAATGGAAAATACAATAACGTAAATGGAAGTATGTCAGGTGGCTTCATTCAAAAACGTTTAGAATCCAATCCAGGATTTCTCAAGCAGCTTTAGGTGGCTGGATCGCCTGACGGTGACAACTCTTTTGAATCCTTAGGTGGAAAAAGATTTAAACATATAAGGCTGCCTGCTGCAGGATCTCACCCTTGTCTTAAATTTGGCACCCGATTTCTTCATCGAAAGAGCGACATAAGGGTCAGCTTTTCCCATCAAGTCGACAGCCGGCAATTCCTCAGCTGAGATCACGGTCACAGACAGTACTCCTCGAACAATCACATCCTTTTTCTTCTGAGATGAGCTGCATCTGCTTCATGGGGTCCGCCTTCGAGCACCTTCTCGAGCGATGTCAATCTCACACCTGTTTGAACGGATTCTTTATGATATTTTCCGTGCCTTTGGGACAGTACAACAGCTCCAAATGCACCTGGTGACAAGAACAGTCCAAACGAGGGACCATATGTTTTTAAATAGCCTGAACAAAGTTCATTCAAAAATTCAAGCAAATGCTGCTAAAAGAGAAGGTAATTCTGCACTCAAGATTGCAACTTTACGACAGACCCTTTCCTTCATGATGAATTAATAAGCAGATCCATGCTGTGTTATCAATTGTGGCATTTCCTTCTTAATGCTTGAAGGAAACAAATAGTTTCATTTTCGATCAAAGGAAATAAAAGTTTGGTGAAACCAAGAAGAGCGTGTTGGAAAATCTAGGATGCTATCTGACCTGACCCCGGTTCTTTGTATCTCTTTGCACCTCCAGATCCTTCACCAGGTTCAACCACACATCCTTCATTTTGCCAGGTTCGAGGATATTTAGTGGAAACTTGAGCACAGCCAATGAGTTCAGAAGCTTGAATGCCTTCATCGTCGAAAACTCTTATTGTTAAGTGCTGGGTCGATAAATCCTCGACTATGAAGTCAAAATGCTCGTTCCATACTGGATTTAACTGGTTGTTCTGAAAATGCCGAGAAAAAGAGGAATTAACTGTTGCTTTTCCCCGGAAAGAAGAATTCAAATAGGTATAGCAAGTTAGTTCACTCACAATGTTTTGCTAGTTTTCATTCTGCTTCGCAGAGGACGCACAAATAGAACAGCAAATGGATCAGATTTCCCAACAAGATCTTTATTGGCTAAGTCCTTTGCTTGCACGAGCTTCACCTCTAATGTCCCAACAGGCTTCAGTTCCAAGTCACTGTCACAGAGCAACCCAAAGAACACCAAACAATCCGCATTGGTATGAGAGCACTTCTATGTAGAAACAAGGATAAATAGAAGTGGACGTCACTTTTCTTAAGAAACTTTGTTAAGTCAATACAGAAAGTGTGCTACTCATGCCATCATTTTAAGGAACCAACAGCTTGTTACTTATGTTCTAAAATTTAAACAGCATTGGCCAGGGACACGAAATGTTTGCCTAGCACTTCTGTTTTTTTTTCAAATGAACCATATAGCAGAGTAAATCATCAGGAATGGGAAGACAGCAATTAGAGTGAATTTTCCACCATAGGTTGATATCTAGTTGATCTTGATCGATTTGTACCTATAATCCCCAGAGCAGTATGGAACATCTTCCTCACTGGCCATGTCAATGTGTCTTCAATAGCATCCTGTATGTTTCCTGAAAATGCATACTGATCCAGTGAGCACACTACGTAAAATTGCCCAATTGATGCATTTTGCTCCAACAACAGCCTAGAGCAACCTATAAGTTGAGTTTCTTGCAGTTTTAACGAGGCTATTTGTCACGATCTACAGTTTGTCCAAACGATCCATCCATTTTTCTGCCATTCTTGACTATTTCTAAGGCAATCCAGCAAGCTATCCACTCATTCTGTGATATCGGGATCATTGGCACGAAAACAAAAAGCAAGGGATAGAGAAACTAGCAGACCTTGATAGCTTCAGCCAACCCCAGGATTCGATATTATTATCACCGCCAGCAATGCTTAGTTTAAAGTCGAGATTCTTCTTCTGCTAGAAAAGGGCACAAAAACGAGCACCAAGTGTGAGCGTCAAATGCCCGTACGTAGTGCAAAAAGAGGGTCCCAAACAAAAGCATAAACCCATGTTGAAATTTTTAGACCTTAAAGTACTCTGTATCTCATGATAGAGTAGTGTAGATGATCAAAAGGTTTGAGAGGAAAAGAAAATGAAAATCTCACCTTTTCTCGCAAAGAATAACAAACAGCTCCAAAAGCAAGGAATTTCATCCACTAGTGGGTTGAAAATTAGCCGAAAACCCCGTAAACCCTACATTTTTCACCTATAAACAGGGTGACACAGTGAGAAAGCTATGAGTTCACTGTTGTAGCATGACCTGAATGCCATCTTTAGAAAACACCAATACCAAATCAACTGTAAAATATTAGCAGCCAAAGCAAGATAAAATTGTGCTACAACATTCTATGGAACACTGAATTTTTTTTTTGTAAGGCAATGGACACTGAAGTTGTCATTCAATTCTTCCAGGAAAACAAGTAATTACTGCAGAAACTAAGATGCCTGAAGAAGAAAAAATGCCATTTTTTAAAAAGGGAATTGTAGTTCTTTTTTGCATAAACAAGGAAAATTTTGTAGTTGTCTATTGCTTATGGCTGCAGAAAAATTTCACATTGACCCTGAATGGGAGACAAAGGCCCATCAGAGAAAAGCAGTGGTCAGAATTACCTGCACAGGCAAGCCTACGCCAACTAGCGTTCTAATATCAAGTTCTATGAGAAGATCACCATCCACTGCATTTCCAACTCCATGATGACTTGCCACTTTTGCTTTCAGCGTCGACAATCGAAACTCCTGGTGCACATGATATTTAATGAGTCTAGCCAATTTTCCAATGGACCTCAATAGCGTGCACACTGATGGAAAACCCCCAGAAATAGCTTACGTTACTTCTTTTTTACTAGTTTCATTGTAATAATTCTCTTTCCCTCAGAACAATGATGGCTTTATTAAAAGATATTTCATATACTGCATTAAGAAGAGTAAAGTACCCAACCAGTTGTCGCCGGTGTTGATGAGAATTAACAGGAGATGAAAGTTCTTACACGACTAGATGCTTATCAGACTACAACAGAGGCAAGTAAAGAGCTCAATTTGCAATGCTAATCTGCATTTACTTTTAAACATATTTCTCTGACACGCATACTCGACAGAAAGAGGGTATCGAGCAATTCATTTCTGTGCGTCATGAACTTGATTCTTTCTTAGCAAGCAATGGCACTTCTTACTCAGTACCCATGTACTAAATTTGAAAACAAGAACCTGTGAATTGAGGAGCCACTGTTCCCAGAGTCAACTTCGAGAATGTGAGGGATGCTAAGACAGCCGGCCTATACTGCTCGAGAATTGGCTCTACAGTACTTCGTATCAGCTCAGAAGCTGCCTGGGGCATCGAACGATTAGAAACAATATCAGAGAAAAACAACAACAGCCAAATCACCTGTATATACCATAACGACAGAAAAGATCGATGAAGGTGGTGGGGGAAGAAGGGAAAAATACCACGTCGACATAAGGCCAAATCTTCTTAATTTGGATGTTGAGCCAATTTAACTGGAATTTAGCAAAAGAACAAGTCTCAGAGCAATCGCATCATTAAAATACAATCAGTTTTGTGGGGTTTGACGATTAGTTTCTCACAATGAAGTGCCGCATGAAATGATGCGCGCGCGCGCACACACATGGATAAAAACTTAATAACTACACAATTACAAAATGATCATCCATCCATGATCATATGGAAACAAAACCTTAAGAATTGTGAGGTATATAACGAAAGAAAACTCAACTTTTGTCGCTGAGAAAAGACAACCCAAGTAGGGTAACACTCGCCTGGCAGGATCTTTTTTGAATCTTCCAACGTCATCCTGGCAAACGCTGCGATTGTCGCCGCCTTCGACCCATCAGAGGAAAAAAAAAATACAGACTAAGAAACGGAGGAACAAATTAATAACAAACGGCACAAGCTTTTGCATTGTCCATTTGCATGCATGCAGGCAGGCAGCACAGATTAAGATCACCAGGGTGACATCATATTATAATCATTCCAAAATTAAAAGAGAAGACATAGTACAAGAGGCACGTATGTATACCAAATCGGAACGACGCTTGGATCGGATACTCTCGTAATAAGCGAAAGCGAAAACCAACCCAATGCCGAGGGCCAATCCAATTATCAGGCCGGAGACAAAACCCATTCTTCCCTTCTTCTTTTTCCTCTTTCTGTGCAAGATGTTAGATGGGTCTGAGCACGCGACTTTGCAAGAATTCTAGCTCGCTGGGATCATGCGATGAGCAGTAGTAAGTGGCATTGCAGGGCAGATGGATGTGATTGAGCTTGACGGATCGTTTTGAAGGAACGCCAATGAACTGTGATCGATAATGCTGGAACTCTGCTTCAGGTTCGATTCTTTTCTTCAAATTTGCAATGCCTTCCTCTCTAGTTAAACCAGTTTGCACGCGAAACTCGCGGGCTTTTTCGTTATTACCGACACTCTTTTTGCTTCTGTGACGCTCCGTGGTGGCATAAAGCATTTTAAGCAAAAAATCTTTCCAACAGACAAATAAAAGAACATGATATGCAAAATTCTTGTAATGTGTAAAAGGGAATATTACAACGTATATTGTGTAATTTGTGTGAAAATCAATTTTCCTTTGCTTGAGAATGATGCTAGAGAAATGGGACGAACACTTATCGAGTGCATGAATAAGACTCGCTTCGCTTGTTTGCTTAAATCATTTAGAGTCGATCGCCTCAAAAACGGCACTGCCGCTGTGAAAACTCTTTATCAATTACGAAACGAAGTCGTTTATCTGCTGAAGCTCAAGGCGGGACATCATTGCTTTAGGATCTCGGACTCTTTTAAGTTTAAAAAAAAAAAATGGTTTGGTATCAGTCTTGGCCGTGCCTATGAATTGGTATGAAACCACAAGGAGTCCTGATAATTCTGCTATGTTTGACCATTGTCCCATAAATAATCAGACATCTCCTCTGTCCTGAAGTTGATTTGTCAATACATTTCTTTGATTGACAACGTCCTGGAAATCACGTCCTTATCGTTCAGATTCGTCAGCGTGAGAGGTAGATTAAGACAGTCTCTGAGACATTTAACCTCTATTGGATAGCGAAGGTTCTATTTCAGTTACAGCAGGAACAAAGAGTTTCTTCATCTCTCGTTCACATTTCTCACCATGGGAATTCACATCCCTCGACAAGGACAATCCTACATAATCCATAATTTTACCAACACATTTGAGAAATGACCAGTGATTTGGTCAACTGAGTTATAAAATCTTCCCGCTAAAAGTAAATCTTGCGATCATAGAAATTGCAGCTAAAATCTGATTGAATGTTTCCAGAATTCATGTCGGCACGACTAAACAGGTTCGAGAACACGGCCTTGATAGCTCCATCACGAGTCGGGGCATTCCTCTATAGATTCTTCCTCCTCTTTGGCCACACTCACATGGATCAAAGCACGCAATGCATCCTAGATTGGTCAATTTTTATCATTGAAGAAAAGAATACAGAGTCTAAGCAATCTCTGTAATTTTACACCAGAAAATTTCTTGACCCATCAAGCCACAATGAGGTATATGTGAGACCTAAACCTCTTCCACTCTCCATTAGAAACGCATACACACACGACCACACAAGGAAGAATTTCCAATCCTGGATAAGAGAACCAAGACACCTTACAACAATCCCCATTTCACCCAAATACAAAGAACAAAAAAACAGGGGAGGTCAAATCAATCGAAGAAGAAAACTCAGAGCTCACCGATCATTGATCCTCACTTAATGCAGGATGGTAGAGCAAGGCCGTGGCAGACAAATGCTAGGACAACATAAACAATTATCAAAAGGACAATAATAAGCGCAACCCTGCAAGGTGTCAGAAATAACATCTTATTAGTGACAATGAAGAAGAACATCCAAAGCCCTGCCTCTCTGTCTAGAATTGGGAAATAGCAGAGCATGGTTTCAGCTGAAAATTTTATTTTGTGCCAATATTTTTTTTTGGGTAGTATTGATGAAAAGAAAGCATTCCGTCTTCATCCATATAATGTGAGTCCATTGCAGTTTTCAACTAGCCTAAGATAATAGCATTTGACCCATCAGCATAAATTCTGAATGATTGGACCTTGCGATGAAATTTTAGTCATCTTCAGACCAAACATGAAACACAATTGATGGTCATTTGGATTCATCCAAGAGTGTACTAAATTGATAAAGAGCTCAGAACTTACGTGAGCTTCACATTTCTCCACCATACATTGCTTCTGAAGCGACGAGCCTGCTTCCTGAACCGGAAGGTGTTTCCTTGCATGTTGGCAGTTTTATCAACCAGCAGTTCCAAGCGATCACCTCTATCCAGAACTTTGTCAATATTTTCTATCATGACATTTCGAACCTATAGGTACACCAGTATCAGCAAAAAGGAACTTCTACCCTAATAATTCATAAACCAATAGCTTGAGCCAATGCATACCCGCCAAATTAATTTTAAGCATGCAAAGTCATTGCTGCACTACATACCAATTATATATCCATCTCATTCTATTGGATAGATGAACCTCATTTATGACATCAGCAACTTATTAGGTACACCGCTTAATCTAAATATTCTTGGTAAGTAGCCTTCAGATGCAATAACCAAAATAGTTGATGAAAGGGTGATGATATACACCGTTTTACAGTACAGTACATTACGTTACAAGGATGCTAAATTTACCTGACTCATTTCACCTTTCAACCGATTAATTCTATCTGCATTTGGATCATTGGAATAATACTCCATTTGCTGGCTTAAAACCCTTGAAAACTCATCATTCATGGCATAAGCCTGAGCAGAAAGAACTGCACGGCCATAAGTCCTAACAAATCTCTGATGAATGTCTTCAAGAAAGGCAAACGGAATTCTCCCTGCACATAATTGATAACCTGAACTTAGTGGAAACCTACCAGAAAGATGTCTGAGTATATTGCACAGGTGCTGCAACTAAATAGACAATAGTTGAGCATATGCGATTTCAAATTAGCAAGGATTGCAGAAACTATTCATCTACAGCATTGAAGATCTCTCTTTATGAATAAGCTGTCCAATCTGCAACGAACATGACAAATCATGCTTAAAATTAATGGGAATTCAAATATGCCCCAAGAGAAGTTTTGCTTGTGAGCAACGCTAGGTATATGAAGACTGAGTTACAAATGTGATATATTGAGTGACAGGTAGACTGCAAATGGGCATTTAGTCAAGTAGCCCATATTGCAGAACCCACAAGATTCTATTACATCACCAAGTATACGACAAACCAATCTCAATTAGCATTCTCTTTGTTTATCCTAAAGACATGCAGAAGAAAGAGGCAAACAACACGCTAGGCCACACTGTCTGCAATCACACAAGGGGATCGAGAAGACAATGCTCAAGATCTTCTCAATCTAAACTAATCTCATTAAAAGCTGTATAATTCTTAAAAAAAGCCAAATCTCTTACTGAAAGTAATCTGAAAACCAAGCTATGACTAATCGATAGGAATAAAGAGGATAAAAAATATAACTAGAGCGCTCCCAACTTAGGAATTCAATAGAAAATCAAGAGAGGGAGCAACCCCTTAATCACATGAAACTAGCAGCTTGGAATCAAAGAATGCAACCATTCACGTCATCTTATTACATTGATCGTAGCTAGATCCCGTGTCCCCTCACCCAATTACAGAAAGGATTCTGAACATAGCATCCATGAAAGACTGGAAAGGCCGTTTAGGTAGTAAGATACAACAATTTGGTCTCCGTGGGTTTGCTAGTTTTGTGAACATGGCGGTCATATCTTCAGAAGCACAAGAGGAAGGACAGGGATGTCCGAGCATCTCATTAGCACCGCCCCAACTCTAATTCAGAATGCTAATGACACTACCACGATAAGCTCAGTAAGAGAGATAGACTAAATGGGTGCACGGTGAAACTGCGAACTACTCGTGTCCAGGTCCAAATTCTACATGAGCTCCGCGAATTTCACCTACCCGGTAACCAGATGAAAGAAGGAAGGGAAAAAAGATCACGTTTTTAATCAAAGGCGATCAATCCCAAACGACGCATCCGTGGATCAAGACCTCCACCACAGCGTCACTTTTCTGCATATAAGTTTCACAGGAAGCACGTGATACTATGGCGCCAAATCAAGCTGCTATTGCTCACAGTCAAAAGGAAAGTCATTTCCGAACACTCTGAGATCAGGCAGGCGACGCATCGAGCCGAGGCCAATCAGCACACGTCTCGGAACCAAATCGAAGGCAGAAAAGGAAGAAAGATAATGAGAAGAGGGGTGGGGGGACTAACGGCCGGCGGTGTCGTCGGCCATACAGAGGACGGTGAGGCCGTCGGTGCGCTTGACGTGGAAGATGTAGCGATCCTGGGAGTAGGAGGCGTGGCTGTCGTGGGTGCCGGGAGTCTTCTGGAGGATCTGCCTGGCGATCTGGCTGGCGTTCGTGGCCGTCGCGCTGAACTCCGCCAGCACCACCGATCCCCTCGCCACCAGCGCGTACAGTATCGCCATCACCCCTTTCCCTCTCTCTATCTCTCTCCCTCTCTCGCTTCCAAGCAATCAAGCGAGATGACCACTCTCTTCTCTTCCCTCTTCTCTCTCTCTCAGCTCTGTGATGGATGGAGGTCAAATCAAGAAAAGCTCCACGGGGATACAGATGGACCAAGCACGAAGTTCTTCAGCTCATTCGATTCTCTTTCTGGGTGTCGGGTTCGAACAACGTATCTTTAATTATTTTCTTTCATTTCCTTTTCCGCCCTTTGGGATATGCACGGGGATAGATCTTTCCCTTCTCTACGGAACTGGGAAGGACGCAAAGCAAAAAAGAGCAGAGTGAAGATTGCAATTTGACCTCGAATATGTGCGACTTTCAATTGATTGGGCGAACCATCAAGTTATAAAGTCTATGGACATTTAGTTTCTGTAATCAATTCGTAACCTTTTTTTTCCATATTAATTTTTGGATGAACGACGCAGAAGGGTTCCTGAACTTTGGAAAAATTCTAAAAAAAAGCCTGAAATCCTCTCAAATTTTCAAATAAGGACTCCAAATGAACTTTATTTAAATAAGGGCCGGAAGTACCTTTATTTTCTCAAACAAAAGTTTGAAGTAAAAATGTTATTTTAAATAAGCGCTCGAAGTAGCTATAAAATTTCAAAAATGACTTGATTTCTAGGGTATTTTCATCTTTTTCTTATTTGATTTTTTTATTAGACTTTTCTTTTAAAAAAAAAAAAAGCAGGCATATAAGCAGGAGGGGCTACCCCTCCCGCCTATGGCCACCGGGCCATGCTTTGGGGGGATCAGTGGGAGTGGCCCCACCGACCATAGGTGAAGGCTTGGGCCCTTGCTCGGATCTGGGCGGGGTCGTCGGCCCCCACTAGTGGGGAGAAGGTTGAGCGCCGGCGACCCCACCGCCCACCCAAAAAAAAAAGCAATGGGCTGTTAGCTCCTCCCGTCTATGTGTGTTGATTTTGATTTTTGATCTTTTTTATTTTTGAAAAATAGAAAAAAGAAAAAAAAATATTTAAAAAATCAAAACGAGAAATGACGAAAGTACTCTTTAGGCTAGACCCTTTTTTTGAAATTGTATGACCACTTCAAATTTTTATTTGAAACGTACTATGTCACTTCATACATTTATTTAAAACGATGTTCACTTGAGACTCTTATTTAAGAATTTGAGAGGACTTCAAGCCCTTTTTTGGAATTTTTCCCTGAATTTTTGACTCAATGTATAACGTAATATCCGAACTATAGATTTCTTTAAGATCTGCAATATGGTCCATGAACTTTTAATTTATTCACCGGCATCCCCCGTTCTATCCGATGTTCAAAATCAGAACTAAGCTCATCTCGAATACTAATAAAAAAGAGTCAGTGCGGCAAGGAAAGGGAGGACGGAAGCTCACTTTGACTCCCTAAGGAGAAGGTAAGTATTGTTTATGTCCTTTTTTTTTACTTTTAAGGTCATATAGATCAATATCTGGATCGAGGGGAGGGTGTCAGCCCACGAGAAAAGGTTTGAAGATGCAATCATTAATTGAACCAAATTGAAACATTCAACTGTTAGTGGACGTTTGACTTTTTTTTTTTGGTACATGTTTCAAATTTAAGAAACAGTCTATGGACGTTAGGGATTACATTTTCACAAATTCAAAGTTCGTGGATCATATTATACATAAAGTCAAAGTTGAGAGACCATTCGTGTCGTTATTCTTCTTCACTTTTTTTTTTTTCAATGAAAAGAAGGTGTCCTTATTCGGATAAATGCGTGGAATCTAAAGTGGAGTAGCCGTTCAATGTAAAAATCACCACTCATTCGTTTGTTTAATAACTCGAAAAAGATAGTCAATTTTAAAGTTAAGAAAAGCACCTTTCACAATGCATGGTTTACGGACGCACGTGGAAGGCTCGTGATATCTGCCGACCAAGCAAAGTTCTCGGTGGATGACACGACACGTCACCGAGGCTTGACCCCAAATGGGCACGGACATCAGTTAGCAAACTAATATTATCCCGTTACTAATCTTTTCCCCGCACTGCCGACTTTGCCCTCCCACCATGGCCTTCTTTTTGTTCTTGACTTTTTAAGAAGGAGATTAAGCTTTTCACTTTTAACCAGTCTCAGAAGCCAAAAATAGTCTAACACTCCGATTATTTAGTGAAAAACCAGTTATTTCAAAAATATTTTCCAAAACTCTGATCGAACGAAAAATATTCTTATTATCGATAACAATTTATATCTAACAATTTTCGTAGCTTCATTTTTCATTTTTGCAAAAAAATGCAAACAATCTAATATTTATTTTCCTCTTTCATATCGCAATCTCAACTTTTTTTTTTCTCTTTTCACCTTTAGAGCTGCGAAACATTTAACTAATAATCTCGCACTTTTTAGCAGTGATATCACCCTGTCGATATGTTATCGAGATAGGAGGGTCTTTAAGGAGGGCACGGCGAAATAGTCTCCGTGAATACATGGTCGTACGCCATCCACTCGCATTTACATAGACGATATCTCGCATCGAACGGGTGTCAAACAATTCCACTAACTTTTTTTGTTTCGAAAAAAGGAAATGAACTCTTTAAGTGTTTTGAGTTAGGTCCAATGAGGGATGATTAGGTGGCTCTCGGTGGGCCGTTCTGATTTGGGCCTAAGAAAATTAGGAACTTCAATTTGTGGCCCAAAAAAAAAGGCTCATCAATGTAAGGCACGTTGGGCTCTACCTACCATGTGGAGAAAATCTATTGCTCTACCATATGGAGAAAATCAATGTAAGGCCCAAAAAGGCTCACTCAAATTTTATTCAATAATGGCCTCGACCCAACAAGGGATTCGGCCGAAATTTGGCCTTCTCTTTTATTTTTTTATTAAGTTTTTCTAACCACAAAATTACTCATCAAGAATCACAAATAAACACGATCACGATATGTTAACCAAGATTATTCTTCCTAATATATGCATGTATTCGAGCATTTTGTCGTCCCCTCATGTTATTCGCAACTGATATGCCCAATTCCAAGAGCGAGTGAGTTAAAATTAACGCAACATGAACATCGCGAAGAGGGAGCTTACCTCTATGCCCGCAAGTATGTCCATGTCGAAAACCATCCCAACTCTTCTCAACACTTCCGGAAGGGTTTTGATAATGTAATAATTTTTGGGTGAATGTGACGATAACAATACGTTTTGGGCCATAAAATTTTGAAAGAGGAGCAGATTCCATAATAATTTCTAATTATTAATAATTCATTTTTTTTTGTGACGTGAAATAGATAGTTAATCTCTAAGAATGGGTCGATGACAATCACATTATCATTTCTCCTTCTAAAGCGGATAAAAGCAAGAAAAACCCAAAGACCCTCCTTCGACCTCCCGTGCACAACCTGGATAGCCGCAGTAATTTTGCAATAACCTAGGTCGGCACGACAAATTCAAGTGCAACCATTTCTTGTTTTCCGAATTTGTCTCGTACAAGTCTTGCTATTACTTCTTGTCTCATCTTTTCGAGACATTAACAAGACCCAGGTGCGACGAATGGCCCATCTTTTATACGATGTTTACAAGCCCTAAAAAAAATTTAAGAAAAGCCTTCACAAATCATGCGAACCGACAGCATCCTGTTAACTTACATCCCCATCTATCGGCTTTTAGTTTTTAATATTATCGACTTCAAGCTACGTAACTGTCGTAATTTGACGTTAAAAAAAAAAAAAAAAAAGAACTACGCGCCGAATCCAAAATCCACGAGCGAGGAAGAAAGTGCTAAAGCCTTCTTCACGTATCAAAACCGCCGTCTAGAATCGCCGTCTTTTTGTGCTCCTCGACGGATCGGCGAGAAGCTCGCGCTATCTCTTTCAATGGAAAGACGCACTTGCCTCTCCGGGCACGCGTCGGCAATAAGCAAACGGACAGTTCAGAGATCGAACCCCCCAGATTTCTCCGAATCCTTGACAGCTGCAAACATTGGGAGAAAGAAACGAACAAGAAAACAGCTCCTAGAGAGGGAAAAAAAAACGAAAGCAGCACTGTATCGTCCAAGTCTTGTCTCAATCCTACGAGTATGCGTGTTTTAATCAACCAGTATTGACGAAAACGACCATAACGTGCATGGAAAGAACGTATTTTTTCTCGGGAGTTGCTAGCCCGACAGTTTGTATTGTCGGTTATTTCTAATCACACGATCTTTCAATCAATAAGCGCTTTCTGCAAAAACACGCAGTAATAATATATGAATTTACGATTGAGGTTGTACCATCTTTCACAGTACTTTTACGAAAGTAGTTCCCTTTTCCCTCATCAACCCTCCCTCCCTCCTAGAGAGAGATGATGATTCGCCGACAAGCGAAAAATCCTGGAGCATGTGAAGGGTTGGCCTCAATAATTGAGGGTGGGGGTGCGGGAAAGAGTTGATGAAATCGATCCTGTCTTTCCCGGAAGAGGTAGAAGACAAGCCAGCGCACATCAAACACACATGTCTCGAGCTGTAAAGCCATGCCTCCACTTGCCCCACATCCTGCTCCAGCAGCTTCCTGCAAGTTGCCCTAGCCATGGCCTTCTGTTTACCCGCTAAAGACTCCCTCATTCCTTACTTCTGTTTGCTGGCTTCTGACCATCTAGCCACTAGTACAATTTTCCGACCAAATGTTCATTCCAACCCTCGGAAAATCATAGGGATTGTAACATCATCTTGAAGCCATAAGTACTTAACCCTAGAGGACTAATGTACTATGACGAATCGACGAAAGACTGCGCTTGAGGGTATATGTCACTGCGTTTTAGCGTCTGTAGTTCATGGTAGATATTTGGAACTGTTTTAACATGCGAGTTACTTTCTAAGGTTACACGGTCTTTTATATCGAGATCATTTGCGCAATACTATAAAAACCATGGTTATTTTCTATGACTTTGAGGAGATCCAAACAAATGTTGAGTGAGTTAAGAGAGCAGTCTGAGTGATTAACCTAAAGGCGGCATATTGCCAAAAAAAGAAAAAACAAATTTGAAGGACTTTTCTCTCTCTCCCTCCCCCGTCCGTCTTCCTATCTCTCTTCGTTGATTTTTGTTGATTACACCGTTACTTACTCTACAAAAGTAGAGAATTTTGTCCCGTGAGCTCAGAAGTTCAAAGAGCAAGCGTTCAGCTTATCTAAAAGTGATTTTATGATCAACCGATATTTACTTTGCGGATCTTCTCGCCCGATTGGGCACTCCTCTGATCCGATCTAGAAATATATTTGAGATTTACAATGCATTTTCTGTATCCGTTCAACATGTTAATGTTGTTGTTGTCTTTATATGATGATAGGCTAGGGACGCCGAACCTAAGCGCGCACCGCCTATTGGCAAAACCGTAGCTACCATAAAATGAAATTTCGGCTCGTGCTCATTATTGATATTGATGCGAGATCTGGTGAACGGCCGCGGTTATGCTTTGAAACTATGACAAACTTACCGTTGTGGAATGAGCGAGTTTTTGCAGCCTCTACAAAATCGATTTATATTTTAGACTTACTTATTTTGTTGGATTTGCATCGTTATTTTGAATTTATATACCTCTCTTTCATTTGAAATGAAAATTTGGTTTTTGACAAATTGAAACCACACACCCCCTCCCCTTTTCGAACCCTTCCATACTGTTTGTTATCACCAAATATCCTAGCAGCAGCCAAAGAACCATAACACCCATTTCCGAATGCATGCGAAAAATCACAACTGGCGTGCAAAACTTATCACCAAGCCCCTTGCTGTCTCCTTCCACAACACTCCCGTCTCCCAATCCCCCTTTAAATCACTCAACACCCTCCTTCCTTCAGCCTCACATTTTGCTCCAAGGAACAACCCTAAGAAAAAAACCTTCTCTTTCCTTCGTCCTGATGGCTCGCTCCACCCCAATTCTCATCCTCTCCTCCTCCTCCTCCTCCTCGCTGACGTCTCCAACGCTTGCAACACGTGCAGGGTCCCGTCCCACCCCCACCGAAGCCGACCCCATGCCCTCCCACCCCACCGGCCCCCGCCGCTTGCCCGAGGACACGTTGAAGCTCGGAGCGTGCGTGGACCTCCTCGGGGGAGTCGTGGGCGTCGTCATCGGGACCCCGGCGTCCAGCCCGTGCTGCGCGTTGCTCGAGGGCCTGGCTAGCTTGGACGTGGCCCTCTGCCTGTGCACCGCCATCAAGGCCAATGTGCTCGGGATCCACCTGAACGTTCCGATTGCACTCAGCGCCATCGTTAGCGCATGTGGGAAGTCAATCCCTCCTGGCTTCAAGTGCGAATAGGGAAAGATTCATCAAAAGGGGGCCTTCGCTCGAATGTTTGTTTTACTTTATTGCGTGTTTGTGTCTTCCAACGTCGTTGTCTTGGTGGCAATCATTTCGTACCGAGTGTCGTATGAGCTTTATACTGGTTATTTGTACTTTGATGGAGGGTGGGATGGGGTAAAGAGACGGTTTGAATTATTTGATTATTGTTGATGTTGTGTCGATTATTCGAGATAACTAGGCAATCTTGTTTGCCTTACTTCTCTGTAATGATTATGGTTGGTATCTTACCAATTTAATTACACTCTCTCGTAGTTTTTCCTTTGCCTTTTTGGCTTTAATTATAGTTTCTGTTAATTTAGTTCAGGTCCCAATGAAAATAATTCCATTAAATATGTTTTAAATAATTAAAGACGCTGCAATTGAGTTTTTTGAACTATTTTTGTTCGAGTACTCTCTCTCTCTATATAGGCGGACTACAGGAAAAATACAAAAAAAAAAATTCCTATACCAATTATATTGATACTAATTCAATTCTAAATATTTCAATGGATCAATTTAGTTTCTAAAACTTTTCGTAATAGTACTAATTAGGCTGGGGTGAGGTCGACCCTCGCCCCGGACAGGGCAACCTCCCCAAGCGTAGACGACTCTCAGTGTGGTAAAGCCTCAGCAAGGTGACGTCAGGCGAGGAGCCTCACTCTCATCTAGGTAAGGCTAACTTCGCCAATCAATGCCAATCATGCTACGTAGAGGAGAGAGAAAAAGGAAAATTAAATAAATAATAAATTATTTAAAAATTATTTAAAATTGTCCACATCAATATT
Source organism: Psidium friedrichsthalianum (assembly GCA_019149425.1). NCBI lineage: Eukaryota > Viridiplantae > Streptophyta > Magnoliopsida > Myrtales > Myrtaceae > Psidium > Psidium friedrichsthalianum. The sequence continues at coordinate 17,159 of JAGVVM010019722.1, forward strand.
GGTCGTGCCACGTAGGATATCCGATGTCCAAGTCAATAATTTCTTGCCTAATTGACCAAATGAACTTAATTGGTATCGATATGTAATGTCTCAGGACATTACCGTACCTACTACTACAGCTCTATTACTCTTGACTACTCATTAACCATGGCGCATGCGAAAACGATATTAATGCAAGTATTAGGTCATACAAAAACAGATAAACAATTACCACAATTAGGGTATGGCGACGTTAGGGTTCTCTATCACCCATAATAGGCAAGTGTACCACATACATATAAAACACTACAATTTTTACCAGTCTTCTAGGAGGTTGCGTTCATTACAACTTAATTACCACCACCCTACTAGGGCCAAAAAAAGATACTTGCTTGCACCTTCCATCATCACTGTCTAGCTTGTCTAGTCCATGTCACTGCCATCTCCGTCGTCATTACCCCGCAAAAGTGGAAGTGATCCCCCCAAACTTCCGTCGTAGGCTCTTATAAAAAGAGAAACAAAACAAACAAGAAATAAGACCCCGACTCTGCTCCCACGTCTATCAATATAGTGACCAATAGCTTCCCAAACTGGACATCCGGAAACTCCGGACCCACATACTCCTCCCAAGTTCTAGTAAGGTCTACTAGCATTCCATATTGTACCATAGGGACTGCTGGAATAAACGGCATGCTACTAATTATCTAAAAAGCCACAATTCAATGGGAGTGAGCTAATGCTCAACAAGTAAACACTTAGCTGGCAAACAATTAGACATATCAAACCATAGCAAACATGTTCGATGTCACAAGAGAATTGAATAGATTCGATAAGGAGCATTTACATGACTTCCCACCAATGAGATGCATGACTTTATACCAATGAGATGCATGACTTTATGCCAATTGCATGAGAATTCATTAGTCACTACGTTTCAAGTCCACACCCATCTAACAGCTTTACCAGTTTGTTTATCGGCCCCATGTGGGTTACTTCCAATTTGTAGATCGGACTACTGCAAAGCACTACGTCCACAGGCATCTCACCCCGAGGCTTCCCTGAACGCACACAACGGGGGACCTCTCCGAATGCCCACAGCGGAGGCAAAACCAATTTCCAATCCTAGTTCACACAAGGCTTCATCGATATTACTCATCGATGGAATTCTCACAATTCATTTCTTGAAATGCAATGCATTGATATGCTCATGTCGTGCCACATGACCCATCTAAGCTCATTCATCATCATATAATTGCACACCATGGCATTAGATATGTCTCATTCAGTTCACAATGCATTGTCAACATAATAGATACTCAAGTCAGAGCATTCAAACACCATATGTAAACAAAACTAACACGGAACTGCTCATTCAATCACATAGGGCTCACAGCCGAACCTCACCTGCACAATAATTTCAACTCTCATGTCAAACCGACGACAAGTTCGCTGATCGACGTATGTAATCTAGCTACTAAGGACTACGAGAGACTAGTTCATATGTCAACTACAAATCAACAAGTAATTCAATGGACCGTCATGCTCCAAAACACCAAAGCCGTACCCTACACCATTCGGCCATGCTCAGTTCACCGTCCAATTCCCCAATTCGTCCTCTAATCTTGCTTAAGCTACCCTCAAGGAGGTTAATCATGCTTATAGATACAATATAGAAAACCATTCGCCACCTCACATACTCCTGCCGTACCCTTCCTCTCTCGGAAAACATATTTCACCGCCCAATCTCCACGATTGGTCCATCGATTCCACCACCCCGACATACTAGATCATCTGTTGCACCCAAAGGAACAATATACTAGGTCATCCGTGCACCTCTCACACCAAAACCGTACCCTCTTCTACAAGATAACCACATTTCACGGCTCTAATTGACGATCCATGACTCAATCCCATCATCCCAATGCTCAGAGGTGTCATTCAAGCTAAATTAAGCAACATGCAAGCTATATTGAACAATCTAAGAGTCGACGAGTTAAGGATTTAGTCGCCGACATTTCACGCTCAAAACCACAACGAAGCCGTGCCCGTCCTCGCCTCCTTGCGCACGAACGAGAGCACAAGAGATAGAGAGAGAATCGGCTGGCGAGAGGGTGAGCGAGAGTGAGGGTGGTGTCGGGTCTGTGGTGGCGACTCGCGAGGCGGGTGCCAAGGGGAAAAACGAGAGAGGGAGTGGGTGAGCTTGTGAGTTTCTTCCAAACTAAGAGAGGATAGAGAAATTAGGGCTTAAATAGTAGCTAGGCGGTCACTTACATGCTTGCCAAATGTTCTTCATGCAAGGTTCCACATGTATATCAGCCACCAAGCGTCAACTCCCACCAATCTCTCAAATTTCCACGTAATTGACCTCCATTGAGACTGAAACTACACACAATCGGCCCTTTTTTTTTTCTTTTCTGATAATGACTTTTCGCGTCATTTCTTTAAAGTCCAAAAGACAAAAATTGCTTCACAATTGCCGGCAAAATAGTTCCATTACGCTCTTGGAAGTTGTTGTAATTATAGGTTATTAGTGGCTCTACATTAGTGAGTGATGTTACTTCATTTGCGTCTCTTCAGCTTCTGCAGCAGTGTTAACGGCTCATTATGTCTCTTTAGTTTCTGCAGCATTTACGTTTCTTTGATTCACATGAAACAACTTTGATCGATGCATTGACTAATGGACGAGTTGATTGACGTATTCTTTCACGATCCTGCAGCAGCCTTGATAAACATCCTTTAATAGATGTCTAGTTAGTAAGCGCGGAGTCGCCTGTCTTTAGAAGACGGATCTAAAGTTGTATCTCCATAGTTCTCAGGTAGGTAGCCGTGCTCTAAGGGTGCGAATGGTAACATTTCTACAAGTGAATACCTGCTCCAAAAATGCTTCTAGAGCAGAAATTCATTTGGTAATGTAGCTTTTGAAATCGAAAGCTGTTTGGTAAAATTTCCACTTCCGAAGTGAATTTTCACTTCTAAAATTATTTTTTTCTCTAATTGGAGAAGTTAAAAAGAATTGCTTATCTACTCAAAAGTACTTCTTACCACACCCTCTTTTCAATATACCCTCATCCTCTTTTTATTACGCCTCTCGCCTGATCACACCTCCGCCGTCGCTGCCAACCGCTACCAACTATCGACGTCTACTAAATGTTGCCGCCCACAATCAACCGTCACTGCCACCCATTGCCGCCTCCCACCACCAACCGTCGACCACTACCACCTGCCCGACCTCTGCCTACCGCCGTCGTCCACTACCACTCGCAGCCACCACTAACAATTGCCTCTGCCCGCTGCCAACCTCTGGCCACTATTAACTATAGCATCCAATATCCGAATGCATACAAAAAATCACAACTGTGATGCAAAACTTATCACCAAGCCCCACTCTCTCCTTCCGCAGCATTCCTACCTCACAAATCCCCCCTTTATATAACTCAACACCCTCCTTCCTTCAACCTCACATTTTGCGCCAAGAAACAGCCCTAAGAAAGAAAAAAAAAAAATAGACCTTCTCCTTCCTTCGTCCTGATGGCTCGTTCCACCCCCATTCTCATCCTCACCCTCCTCCTCCTCGCCACCGTCTCCAACGCTTGCAACAAATGCGGGATCCCGACCCCGGTCACCCCAACGCCCTCCGCCGCTTGCCCGAGGGACACGTTGAAGCTCGGAGCATGCGTGGACCTCCTTGGGGGAGTCGTGGGTGTTACCGTCGGGACCCCGGCGTCCAGCCCATGCTGCGCGTTGCTCAAGGGCCTGGCTAGCTTGGACGTGGCCCTCTGCCTGTGCACCGCCATCAAGGCCAATGTGCTCGGCATCCACCTGAACGTTCCGATTGCACTCAGCGCCATCGTTAGCGCATGTGGGAAGTCAATCCCTCCTGGCTTCAAGTGCAAATAGGAAAAGATTCATCAAAAGGGGGTCTTCACTCGAATGTTTGTGTTACTTTGTGGCGTGTTCGTGTCTTCCAACGTTGTTGTCTTTGTAATGTTCTTGGGAGCAGTCATTTCGTCCCGAGGGTCGTATGAGCTTTGTACTGGTTATTTGTACTTTGATGGAGGGTGGGATGGGGCGGTTTTAATAATTTGATTATTGTTGATGTTGTGTCATTTGTTCGAGATAACTAGGCAATCTTGTTTGCCTTACTTCTCTGTAATGATGATGGTTGGTATCTTATCAATTTAATTATACTCTCTCGTACTTTGCCTTTTTCGCTTTTTATTATAGTTGATCCCAATGAAAAAAATTCCATTAAATATGTTTTAAATCATTAAAGACGCGGCAATTGAGGTTTTTGAACCATTTTTGTTTGAGTGCTATTTGCCATTGCAAAAAAAAAAACATATAAGGCGGGCTATGGGAAAAGTACAAAAAAAATTTCTAAACATATTGCATTGGTATCATTTCGGTCCTAAAAGCTTTCAATTGTTTCAATTTAGTCTTAAACATTTTTATATCGGTACCAATTTAGTACATCCAATCAATTTAAATCGAAAATTACCTATGGCGGGCGAGCACCTTCGAGGCCGACCCTTGATCCGACCAGGGCGGCCTCTCTCGGTGTCACCTAGGCGGTTAGCCACGTCCAACCCAAGCAACTTCCAGCGAGGCTAACTCTCACCTAGGGAAGGCCACCCTGGCCCGAGTGAGGGTCAACCTCGCCCTCACCCAGGCAAGGCTAACCTCAGCCAACCATGTGTCGCAAAGGCCATAGGAGAGAGAAAAATAATTAAATTTTAAAATTTTAATTAAAAAATATCCATATCAGCGTTGATTGTGTCACGTAGGATAGCCGGTGTCAAAATCAGCAATTTCCTGCCTAAATTAGCCGGATGAACTAAATTGATGCTAATGTGAAAAAGTTTATGACTAAATTGATCCAATTATAAAGTTTAAAACTGAATTGATACTAATACAATAGGTTCAGCACTTTTCTGATATTTTTCCGACAGGCTACAGTAGAAAGTGGCAAAGTTGCCGACATGCATAGAGAATTGTATAAGCGCGCAAATCTACGTGTACTTACGAGTGTTGTGGTTCGTTGGTGTAACCTCAATTGACTTTCATACACAGAAGTACGCATACTTCTCTCTATCGAGTATCCCAAAAGTTACATTAAGCAAAATCGAACTCGAAAGTCAGTTATTTTCACCGAAACATGCTTACAGTATGAGCCTCGGTTTACATCCAGACACTTTTTGAAAATGCGATCAACTCGATGTCAATCAATGTATCCAAAAATAGGTAGCTAACTTCGGAACCGGATCACCTAACATTGAGATTTCTGTGACATGAGTAACATTACTCAAATCAAACCGTCTATTTTCATTTGGACAGCCAAGAGTGGGCCACGTCGTTTGTTGAGATTGGGATTCAAAATTTTTCAAACCCTAAAAAATTCCCGCCCAATTTTTTCCGTCTCCCTCAACAAAAGACGCGACCCGTTCTTGACCGTCCAAATGAATTTTATTTGGACGGCTTAATTTGAGTAATGTTACCCATGTCATAAAAACTCTAATGTTAGGTGATCCGTATCCGCTGACTTCACATGCATAGCCCACAGTTGGAAACCCTAAAAGATATTTCCTTTGTTGGTGGCTGTAAGCCACGAGAATTGTTCGTTTGGCGGTTTGCAGGAGTTCACATGCGGAGCCCTTTAACCAAACATGCCTCTCATTCAGCACCATGCAAAACGTACGTACGCCAGAATTTGTTCTCCCTTCGTCCGAGGCATAACGTTCCGACCAATCAGGGGGACACCTACGGATAGGGAGGGGGCCCACAGGATCCCGCGTCCTCGCATCCGATTGGTCCGCCCTAATGATGTTCCTGTGCGGAGGAAGAAAGCTTACCACGAATTCCAGAATGCAGACATCCTGAGCTTGAGGTCGAGAGCGCAGACCAACAACTTGGTATGAATCAACATTCATGTTGAAAACCCGCATGAAAAAAGCACAGAAGAATGGCAATCAAATGCCATTTTCTGATGCCTCGATCTGGCTAAGTTAAGATTTCTTGGTGCTTTATTGACTTTAACTTTGCTTTCACCTACAAAACCCCTCGTTCTAAACCCGACACATACACAATTTGCGTATGCTCAAAAGGGCTGATAGTTCATCGAGTCGCGTTTTCACGTCGTGAGGGCCGAAATGGCTTGTTGATTCGGTTCCATGGGGACCAAAGGCTAGCAAAGCTGAAACAGTCAACCAACCAAAAGACCCGCCTATCAAACCAGTCTGCAGAGAACAATGGGCCAGGCTCAGACATTCTATGATCACCTGCACCATCTAAATTGCCATCCCAATACAGAAATGGTAAAATTCTCAAGCTACAAATGGGCATTCAATCTACAAAAAGACAAGGAAAAAAAAATCAATAAAAGAACCACAAAAAAAAACAAAGATCCGCTGAGGGTATTCCTAATGATAATTTGTTCAGAACTACAAATGAAATGGTGCACAAACTAAAGACTCCTGGCACAGGACACGATGCAATCGACCCCAGTGGGGCGTAGAATCCACTCTTTCACTAACCATTGCTCAAGCCTCACGTTTTTCTTCGTCAGCCCAAGCACAACCTTTGACCAGAAAGCTGCAGAACCAAAATAGAGGTTAAAAGCAAAGCTACACACGAAAACTACATCTTCCCGAGATGAATGATGTTCTGGGCAGGCCTCTAATCATGTGACTCAACTGCGCAACAATCACAATCACCGACAATAATAGGCAATAGCATCAGCCGTTCCATTAAGATGAACAATCAAAAGAATGGTGGAAGAATCACAATCTAAGTTAAACATCAGCATATAACAGCTAATCCTCACGTACTCATCTATTCAGTAGGACCGTCAAATCCAGCAGAGAGCTCAGACAAAAGAAGATTAAAAAAAAAAAAGAAGCCCAAAAGCGATCGAGTTTCATCAGTTTCATAGGCAGTCTTTCCTACCTCAACGGCAATCATTTAATAGCCGAGGTTCCACGAGAATATAAAGTGGCTTTCCCTTGATCCGGCAGCAATCCTGTAAGTTTGGAAAACGTAAACCATTCGGGAAATGTGTGTTTAACTTTCATGCATCATCTACAGAAAGGGCAAAACCAGAGAAAAAGTGATCTGCAAATGCTGCTGCATCACTTTAGGGAAGATTCAATGACAAATAGGACGTGAAAGAACAGCAATTAACAGGCCTTACCTTGACCTCAGGCAAGCCAATAACACAAGCACATTCAACTACTTCGGCACCAACTCGTTCTGGCCAAAAAAATTCAAATCAAGGTCAGCATAGAACCATATGAGATAAACAAGGCAAGATTAAAGGCCAGACTTACCCAAAAGTTGTATGGCAGCAGACAAGGTCCCACCTGTGGCTACCAAATCATCGATCACTATTACACGCTCACCGGGCTCGACAGCACCCATATGCATTTCGAGACAGTCAGTTCCATACTCCAAGACGTAAGATTCTGATATTACTTCACCTGCATGAATCATCAACAAGCATTGCAGGCCTTGTCACAATTGACATCCTCTCTACCTCTATGAAACACACGGAGCAAACAGAACGTAGATGAAGTACAAAACATAGACACCCGAGACACATATGAAACAAACAAAGATCATCTACACGACTTGCACGAACATGGCCCTGTCCGTGATCTCTACGTATATAGGAAACACTACTCCCCAAAGACTAGCTTTGTCCATGGTTCGATAACATTATACTAGATCTCCACTGCAGTGGTACTCATGCATAACAGTGTCAACAATGGAGTGATAGTAGGAAATGCAATTTGGTATGTGGATTTCACTCTGTAGATCCTCCACTGGATCACTTTAAAAAATTTCAGAACTTTTTCTCTTTTACGAACTTTCCAATTTCTGGGGCTTGTTTTAAAATGAACCGATGTTCACAAGAATAATATATATGTGGTTTTAGATGTCAATATTTGAACTTAATGAAAGCTTTCAAGCGTTTATATAGAAACCAAATCGTGAGAGCCGCAAGATTTGCTACAAGTGCAGATTGTTTTCACTCCGTTCCTGGTTGGGATTTTAAAATAATAAAGACTACACAGAAAATTTATCAAAATTCAATGTTTCTATTCCAGTTTCAAAAGAATGAATGAGCATTTCACTGTCGGCTTTCTAAAACTATGCCCTCAATTTAAAAAGTACATCAAATTAAGGAAGGCTTTCACACACGTTCTAAAGCGTCCTTTCTGTTTCCCTAAAAATGAGATCAGAAAACTGAAATATTTCCACTCACCAAGGGCAAATGTTGTAAAGATCGCACGAGTCGATTCGATTTAAACACAAATCAATTCAGCTCGTAGCTATGAGCCAGAGATGAATTTGAATCTAATTCAGCATGACTTCCCACAAGTTGGTCAGACTCCTGATTTGTTGTGATTGTTGGACCCCAAAAGTTTGGACATCATGCTTTATACACGTGATATTGTGAATGTATGCATAATATAGTTATATATATAGGTATTATTTCCATGAATTTCTTACATAAGTCATCGTACATGTGACATGATCAGGAGATATTTCTTCCAAATGGGTGTTTATGTCTATATTATCGCAAGTAATAGCTAGGCTTCAGTGAGATATCCTTCTATTTAAGTTATTCTATAGCATTTTACTGAATCTAACAACAGACGAAACGACAAATGATCTACATGATTCACTGTTCGAATCTCGATTTAACAACGTTGCCAATGGCATTCTCAGTTTATACTTATAAAACAAACAAACAAACAAAAGAAAGATCTACAAATGGTTGGAAGAGAAGGACGAACCTGGCAACTTCCCGGGCTTACGCAAAGGAACAAACTTGGCGCCGATAGCTAATGCAATCGCCGGACCAAACATGAATCCTCTGGCTTCTACCCCTGAAGTCAGATTTTTTTTTATTTTTTCACCTACTTCAGCTTTGACGATACTCAGAATCAAAGAGGAACCAATACTCTCACAAAATTCGCAAGATAACTTTTCAACCAACGTACTTCCTCGTGAGATTTTCTCCCTGTTTCCTAGTTGCCGCTACCCCATTCACTAACATTTAGTTCACCAGCAGCTATAAACAATGACAATTCCCTTCGACTTTTAACAAAACTAATGACAGATGAAAATCCAACACAGTTCCCCCATCAACACAGACCAAAAGAAAAATATATATATTCGACCAGAACCGGCAAAATGAGAACTAACTCCACTCCAAATGGGGAGCTGACAAGAAAACAGCACATGCCTGCAACGACAGAGATGTCCATGTCACGGTACCGGTCAACGAAGATGTCCACGGTGTCCTTGAACGCCTTGTGATCCAGCAACAGCGTCGTTATGTCTTGGAACATGATCCCTTCAACAAACAGAGTGTAGGGGGGGAGCAAAAGCAAGAAACCTTTTCAAGAACAGCAAGTGGTCGACCAAATTCCGCTGAGAACAGGAAAAACGCCAGAGAACCCCCGCATGCAACAAATGAAACAAATTCGAGAGGCGCGAAAGGGAAGGACCCGCCCACCTGGCTTGGGGAAGTCGGGGACGACCCGGATGGCCCGTGAGATGGCCTGGAGCCTGGGGTCTCCTTTCAGCCCGTTCTCAGCTGCGAACATTCTTCCCCACCTCTCTCTCCTTCTCTCCTCTCACGCTCTGTGGAGTCACTGCGAGGGAGCCGAGCTCTGATGGAGTTTTATGCGCGCTAACTTCAAGTGGGTGGGAGGGAGTAATGAGTCCCAGTTGCTGTAGCGGAGTAGATGGGTGGGGAGGGAGTCTTAAATGGTGGGGATTTTCCCTCCTAAACAGGGCTCAATCAAATCTTTTTTCGGTTTTCAATGTCAGACCAGATTTCGACCCCAAAAAAAAAAAAATTTGTCAGACCAGAACCAGATGTATTTGTTCAGCGTTCATCTCCATCTTATTTGTTTCTATTGCTATATTTTATGCTCGCGTTGTCCGAAGCAAGCACGAAGCGAGAAAGAGCGCCGCGTGCGGATCACGTGACGCTATCGGCACGTGCTGGACACGCTCCTCCGTTGGTTTTGTCCTCCAAAATCTGCCCCGTTTTGCCATCGCACGACATTTCATTGGGAGGAAATTCCCTCCAACCATATATTAAATCTAACGAGTTACAAATATAGAAAATCAGTCGCTTCTAAATTTAGTCGGGTTTACGAGTTTTGATCTTGATTCATATTTTTTTTTTGGGATTAAATAAAATAGCAATGAGTAGCTTCCTTGAACGCTCGATCGCAAATCAGATCAAGGGTAATTTTCTTTTTTGAGACATAGATACAATCTTCTCCAAAGTTGCATGAAAAAGTGGCTCGGCGGATGATCGGTAACGTTAGGTATATAGCTAGATTCGTTTAAGAAGTTATTGTGTTTTATACCTACAGCAGCTTTCGAGAAACTGTCGAATCTAATCAACTTACTTGACCATGGATCTGAAGCCTTCGAGTGCCGATCTTCGCTTGGGCCGGCTCTGAGAATTTGTCTTGCTAGCTCTTTCTCCTCTGGTTTAGAAGACATCCAAATCGGACTTATGCCGATAACACGCGGCTAGAAAAAAAAGTTGTTCGGAATATGTTCAATAAACATGTCAAAAGCACCAGCGGCGGCAATCACCCGATCTGCTCGCTAGATATGAAAACATTTCGGCTCTGCGATGGCAGGGTTTTCGCAATTCCAACGGCGTGCTCGCTAGACATGAAGAGTTTGGACACGATTGATGTCTCGTTTTAAAGATGTGAATATCTAAAGACCACGTGATTGATTCTTTCCCCACGCCTTACAGAAATTCTAGAGAGGGTAACAAAGAAATTATCATACATATGTCTAGATAGCACGCTGTTTCCAGCATCTACGCCGTGCTTAGGTTTCGTTGGAAAGTGGGTTTTGCGTTGGCTTATCCGGAAAAAAAAAAAAAAGGGGGGGAAAAAAAAAGAAAGAAAAGGGGGAAGATTCTTGCGTTTCTGACCCGATTCGTGCGTTAAAAGGTAACCCGTTTTCCAACGCCCCTGTGCTCTGCGCTTTCTCTACTCTCCGTAAAAAATATACCATTTAGGTATAGCTAAAATTAATTATCCAAAATTAAGCATTTTAAACGGACTAAGATGAAACCAGATTCCTAGATCATGTGCGGTTGATCCCCAACCGGGTTAAACCCCGGCATTGGAAAACGGGAAATCGGGCTGCTACCAGGTGGAGCAGCCCGACCAATCTTCTAGTTTGGATAATCGATAAGAGCCCTATTTGTTTGGTTTCTGTTTACCATACGCCGCGATGCTAGATTTGTCGACTTTAGGAGGGATTCAATTCACGAGTGCCAAAAAGGGTCACTTGTTGTTAGGGCCGGCTAATTGTCATAATCTATTTAGATAATAGAGGCATGGCACGGAACATTAAATACAATCAAGACGCATGCACAGAATGTTAAAACCCTACTTCGACACATTTTTATAATTTCTAGGGCATTTCTCGATTCATATACTATTAACTCTAAAGGAAAAAAAAAATCAAATTGTTATGCGTTAAATATGCTAAATCGAAATAAGAGGATGCTTGATTAGCATAACCCATTACACCTTCCTAACTCATTTGTTGCACAATTTGTATTCACATCATCGAGACAGATAACCGTAATTTCACGAAAAAAAATCGACAAATCATCCGAATTAACATTAATAAAATCGCAAATTGCATGTCGAAAAATGAGCTTTACCCCAAAAAAAAAAAAGGATGGAAGGGGGAGGAGGGCGTACCTCATCACGATCGTTTTCTTCTTAAAGAGTACCTAACGTTACGGCATTAAATTTTTTTGGTCGGAAAAAAAAAATTAAGGAGCAATTCGAAATCCAAAAAAATAAAAAAAAAAAAAAAAAAAGAAAAGAAGAACCGCGATCTGGCTTTACCCTCTGTAGATTTTGGCCTGACGGAGTTGTCCCTGTTCCTAAATCTTTTTGACAAGAACGAGGTGAGGGGCAGTTTCGTCAAAACACATGCAACAGAAATCGACGGCTAACAGATATAGAGAGAGAGAGAGAATCGAGCAGCAGGAGATTTAGTAAAGATTCGGGATGTGGTCCCCGATGTGGTCCCCGCCCCAAACCCGATGTCCTTTTCTTTTACTACTTACAGCGCTTTTAATGACGTGGCGTTATTGCCTCCGATTGCCTTTAAAGACAGCGATCCCGTCCACGTGTCGCGGGCTCGTCGTGTCCAGACCAGGCCATCGTCCCAAAATTGCGAAATTGCGTAACAACTTGCTTTTTTTTTTTTAATATATGCTTCCCGATTGATGCGCGAAGTAAATTTAATGTTGGACCCAAAAAAAATGTAAATTTTAATCAAAATAAATAACAGTCGAGATAGTTCATATTGCGATTCTTGGGTAAATGCCTTAAAAGGTACTAGTAAACGAGACTCTTTTAAAATTCAACCGTCTCCTTGAAATGCTCAATATTATTATACCCTTAAAATAGAGAAATCACGCGATATTAGAAAAAATCGACGAATGCTTGCACATATCCTTTTAAGATAAATTCATGCTTGTTAATAAAATTTTTTGATTGATTTTTTGACAAGTGTCCAAAGATTAATCTTGATAAAATTATTACAAGATCGAGAAAGGGTTTTGTTAAATTGTCTGATATTTCCAAATATTGGTGCAACGAACCGGTGTCCCATCGAAAGTTATAATATGCCTTATTTGACTCTTACGCTCGTGGCACTAATTTCACATTAGGCATTGCCGCACATTCTCCATGGATACTTATGAAGCATATTTCGCATACAATAGTTTAATTTTTTTTTTTAAGATATCGACTGGAAGCGATATAAGTCACCGTTGACGCATTGAAATTTACTAATTTTTCTCTTAAATAGTTGCTTAGCAAGGAATTCGAAATAACCTTTAACATTATCTTTTCCACAAAAGCCCTTCTCAACACGTCCACCAATTCAAAGGTTGGGGGTGCAATTGCAAGGGCGCAAAATCCCTCGTTAGGTTGCTGGATTAGCGTTGTCCCCACCGCACGAGGAATGACACGTGTCCGGCTCGGTGACCTGTCCTGTTTTGTCGTCTTGCGCTAGCTGGCCCGCCAATAAATTAATACTTTTTATTGTGTGGGGCCCGGCTTGGATTCGATTTTTTTTTTGCGTCGTGGATTTTGCGGAAACCATCAATTCATACAGAAAAATTCGAAATCTCGGCAGCCAGCTCGAAGCCCACGCGCGTTTTTAAGTTGGTCCCCAACTTCCCCTTTTCTAATGTTGCTCTGGCCCCACTCACGGCAGGTGGGCCCCACCACCAGTAAAATTGCCAATTCCAATATATTTTTTTTTTGGGTCGAAAATGCCCAATTCAAATTGACATTAGCATTGGATTTATACATATGAAAAAAAAATTTGGAACTTGAAAACAACTTTTAAATTTTTGATTGAAAATTCGCGGTGGTTTCGACGCGGCGGATGCCGATCGCAAGTTTTCGAAAACGCAGTAACATTGAGTAGCAGATAAGTAATCGAGATGGAGAGGCACATGAGAAAAGTACATAAGGCCGGATATAGCGTCGTCCCTCTCGCTTAGCCCCGTCGATGGAGAAATGATGTTCTCAAAGAGAATAAGCTCTAGGCCTGTACAAAATTTTTTTTCCCTAGAATGCACGAGATCATTGGCCTGATCTCAGTTAAGAGATGTGATTATTTTATTTCACGAGCTTAAAGAGCATGTTTCAGCTTTCAGAGCGTTAAATTGCAAAACTAAAGCAATGATGTCGCACGATCGCCCGAGTCGAGATCGAGTAAGCCCGCCAAATTATTTTTTTTATTTTTATTTTTTTTACCATTTTTGGGCTAAAATGGAGCGGAAGACTATAGTAGGTCAAGGTCAAGGTCTTCAAATCTCAAAGATTAGGTGAAATGGATACGATAGAATTATGGGCGTGGATGGATATGTCATGTGCATTATGTGAGTGTGCTAGTGTTGCATGTCCTTATTGAAAGGGTCCACAGGGGGAAGGAACAAATAGCTCGACAACTGTTCATAAGGCACGCGAAGGCTTTTATTTTATTCTTTTGCACTGTTGCCAAAAAAAAAAAAAAAACGGGGCAACATCATCCCCACGACCTCGGGATAAGATTTCGCTTAATCTATAGTCGCGTCTAATCATCGAAGCTCGATCCATGCCTCAGCCGCCGTCGAGTACGATCATCAACTCGATCGCATAGACACTTCTAGACCTCAGCAGACACTTTTATCCTGTCGATTACTCCTTGAATTTTGATTTACAGGGCATTATCGTTCCCTATGCTTTCGCATACGGAACATTTGATTAAAGAAATGGGCAACTCTTACATCGAATAGCGAAAGCTCGAGAGGCCAAGCTCCGTTCGGGCAAAAAAAAATTTGTTGCTTTGCTAGCCCCGTTTCTTGAATTGGGGCTTAAAATAAATCGCGTTGGCTCGCAATAATCGCGTAATTAAATGTCGAATGGAAAACGAATCGACATCGGTGGTGAATCGGTATGACCATACATTCAGCAAAGCATTTCTTCGCGGCTCGATTTGATCTTTAAATGTACACTGCAATCGACAATTTTGCATCTTTACAGCCTTGGAATCACATTTCACAGGACCCTCCACGGTGTCCTCTGCCCACAAAATTCAATCGCAATCATTATGAGTCGCCAATGACGCATTTTGGAGCCAGTTGGGTGAGGATAAAAACAAAATCTTCTTAGGAATCCGGGGCAAATTTTATATATAAAAAAAAAAATTGGAGATCTATCTAGGGTTTTTGGGACCCACCAAAGGAAGAGAGCATCCTATGGTGGTGGGCCCACATTTTTTTATATATATATATATATATATATATATTTGAGGGAGGATTACAAGATTTTTTTGCAATTATTTTTGATTCGATAAGTGGCCCCAAAAATCTTTTGCAATAATTTATGGGGGCAGTTCCTTTCCTTATGTGCATTTAAACCGCGTTATTTCAACATATCGATGTCGGTGTGGTGTTATTACTAGGCGATGGTGATGAGGATATCAAATCTGGACGCTCATCACAAATCATTATAAACGACGTGAGATATCTTGACGCGCTCTCGTTACTGAATCTTGTGATCGGCCGTCGAATATTTACGGTGACAGATTTGCTCTTAAAAAATAAAAGTGTGTTTTTAGCTGTAAAGCATGCTTTGTTATTCATCTTATGGTATTTGCTTTGTTCTGCGATTATTGAGATTTCTTAAGCTGGGAAGCATTCTACCTCGAGTATTGGAAATTTTCACACACAAAAAAAAGGTACTTAATAAAAGAAATTTTGTGACTCTCGATATTTTTATTTTTTTGGGTAATACGCAAAACTAATATATAGAAAAATTAGGAAAAGTGCTTTAAGGAAAAGTACATATTATAATGAGATGGGTCTAACGTAATGCGTCACATCTCGATTGCAGCTAATCTCGTTCGAATATTTTGTTTGTTTGTTTGTTTTTTTTTTAATCATGGACGCTTTTCGAAGTTTATGAAATCACCAGACAAGCGGCTTCAACTTGTGATGTTCTAACCCACTTTTAAGGTTGGCTTTATCCACTTCCCACTGTTTGTGATGCGGAAGCTCTTTTTGAACGGTACCTTTTTTTTTTTTTTTTTTACTTTGGAGAAAATTAGGTAAGTATTGACTTTTTTTTTTCCTTCTAATTTTTAATTGTCCTATTTGATTTGTTCTACCTCTTGCAGAATACGAAAATCGAACTTTACACATACGATACCAACGTACCCCAGCTCCTAATTGGCAAATGAGTATAACTTAAGTGGTCGCTTCAAACAGTTTTACCTTTCATCTTTTGTTCTCTCGCTTTACAGAGTGCGGGAGTCGAATTTTCGCATCTATGATACTAGCATATCCCAATCTCTTAATCTCTTTACCCCGTATTGTCATATGTCCATTGGCAGTTGAGTATGATTTAAATGGTCGCTTTGGATGTGGCAGTTTTATTTTTCATCTTTTATTCTATCTCTTTGCAGAGTATAAGAGTCGAACTTCGCACTTATGATACTAGCGTATCTCTTTACCCCGCTTTGTCACGTGTCTATTGGTAGATGAGTATGATTTAAGCGGTCGCTTCGGATGCGACGGTTTTATTTCTCATTTTTTATACTCAAATGGTTAGAAAGGGTTAAGAGTCTTTTTAGCCCTATACCCTTTGCGGTTGAATACAGTAGAGATTTTGTTCGTTTCTTGCCGAGTATATCTAAGTGTATAATTATATGATGATGGTAATAACATGGAAAGTATTAAACTGACCCGTTTACATGTCTCCAAGCAAATCTCACATCGAAAAAAAAAAATCAAATTGCCCCTCCTTATGAACTCGTCGTAGCATCTTACTCAGGGATTGCACGATTAGGTTTGTTTTTTGTACAAATGAAAAACACAATCTACAACCATAGCATTGTTGATTCTCGGTTATGATATCCTAGACAAAAACTCCAACTCGGCTCGAGCATCACTCAATGTCGTCTATCAACTTTACCGACTCTAACATCAAATGATGTCCATCGCATTTTCAAAGTCGCTTCCTAAGATGAAAACGATTCAATTGAATTCAGATGGAGCCAAACGGGCATGCTTTCTTTTAGTTGCGACAAAACCGACAAGAATCCCCACGATATTCCACTAATTGATCACAAACGCTTCGACTACCGTGGATCGACTAGAATCTCTACTTCTACATCCTTAGATTTCATTTGGAATAACAGTCGCTTTAAGATTTGGATTAGACTAGATGATCTCACCTTTAGGATGAGACCTTGAATGCTGCACGCCATGATTAAATTTAAGGATCAAAATTCTTCTGAAAAAAACAAACGTCATCTCCTTTGTGTCCCCAGTTGTTTAGTGTTTTTACATCGTGAAATGATTCAATCCGGGGATTCGAGATTGGGGAGGGGAGGTGACTTGCGTGGATTAGCCAACATCAATTGTCAATTCCACTAGACCAATTTTTTTTTATAAAAAAAAACGTAACAATGATACTAGCGTCTAGATCTAGAATCTACTTACTCTAAAACCGATCGCCCCTACCTTTTTGTAGGCCGCGAAGTCGAACTTTACACTTATGATACTAGCGTTTTCATATCTCAATTTCTATATCAATAGGATCGCATTCCTATCGATAGGTAAACGCGATTTAAGTTATCATTTCTGATGTGATAGTTTTCTTTTTTTTTTTATTGTACTCATATGATTTGACAAGGTTAGTCTTTTTAGCTACCGTGGTACCTCTATCCTTTGGATTGAATAAGCTAGAGATTTTGTTTGTTTCTTGCCAAGTTTATCTAAGTGTATAAATTATATGATGACGGTAATAACATGGAAAGTATTAAACCGTCCAGTTTACACGTCTCCAAGCAAAATCTCGCATTAAAAAAAAAAAAAAATTCAAATCGTCCCTCCTTATGAAGTCGTTGTAGCATCTTGCTTGGGGATTGCACGGTTAGGTTCGTCCTTTCTACAAACGAAAAACGCATTCTACAACCATGGCATCGTCGATTCCTGTTAACGACATGCTAGACAAAAACTCCAACTCGACTCAAGCATCTCGATATCATCTATCGACTTTACCGGCTCTAACATCAAATGATGTCCATTGCATTTTCAAGGTCGCGTTATATGCGAGACAAAAACTCCAATCCGACTTGGCATCACTCGATGTCATCTGTCAACTTTACCGACTCTAACGTCAAATGGTGGCCATCGCATTTTCAAAGTCACTTCCTAAGAGGAAAACGATTCGATTGAATTTAGAAGGAGACAAACGGGGCGTGCTCCGTTTCAGTCCCGACAAAACCAACAAGAATCCCCGCGATATTCCACTAATCGATCACAAACGCTTCGGCTGCTTTGGATCGACTAGAATCTTTTACTTCTACATCCTTAGATTTCTTTCCGGATGACAATCGCTTTAAGATCAGATTAGATGATCTCACCTTTAGGATGAGCCATTGATTGCCGCACGCCATGATTGAACTTAAGGATCAAAATTCTCCTCCCAGAAAAAGAAGAAAGACATCATCTCCTCTGTCCCCCTGTTGTTTAGTGTCCTTACATCATGAAAAGATTCAGTCCGAGGATTTGAGAATTTTGGGGGGGGAGGTGATCTTCGCGGATTAGCCAACATCAATTGTCAATTCCACTGGACCAAAATTTCAAAAAAATTGAAAAAAAGATGTAACAAAAAGTTCCCAAGTGGGGCCCACTGGATTGAAATGCGACCGAATGACTTGCGAAAATGGATATTGGGGAGAGATATCCTTCTCGGATCTTTTAAGGATCCAAATCCTGCTTTTTGAAAAGCGGGTCATTTTCTTATTAGGGCAAATGTTGGATAATTGGTTCCCAATGTCTCATGGGTTTTTTCTAGCAATTTTAGGGTTTGGCGTCCATGCCTTCTAATTATGGCCAAAGTGACCGGAATTAGCTGGATCTTGCGCTTTGATCATATAAGATAATGCAAGTGGGTGGCATTTAATCCGCATCGATCTTACCTAACCTACAAGACAAGAAAAACGAGCACGCGTGTGTCGCCATCACGAGGCTTATCCCGAACGGGTTTTCCCCGTTCACAAAGAAAATCGAAAATACTTGCCCAAAGAAGATCCGGCGATGTAACACATTTTCTCCGAGCGGCTCGCATCCGGGACCGTCCATTTCCTCACGTTCGATCTATCACGATTTGCGATCTCCGTCGTAGATCGACGCTCTCCATAGTTGATTTTTTTTTTTTCGGAATTGATAGTTTCTAACGTCTACGGCCAATATTAATCCTCGATTTATGGTCTACCAAAGAATTGCCAGATGTTGAAATTAAAATTTGGGCCCAATCGAGAATACATCAATGTCCAAGGTGGGCCTAGTCTAGAAAGACCAGACTAAGGCCTAAAAGAAACAAAGTGGCAAAATGGTGCGTTATGGGCCCCTACTTGTGGGCTGAAGTGGGCCCAGATGGGCTTTTCTTCAGAAGCAATATCTTCAAAAGTAGACGTAAAACTCTGGACCTCGTCGAAAGAAGAAATTGAATTGCAGTCTTGGGGCTTGTTTGGCAAAAACTAAAAATTAAGTGCTCAATTTTTTTTTGGTCAAGTGTTGAATTTTTAGTGTTGATAATATTAAGGGTTAATATGACAAAAAAAAAAATCCTAAACTAAAATACATGTGACAAATTTATCTCAAATTAACTCCAAATTGATACGTCCGTGACAATTTATCTTCCGTTTGTTTCCGTTAAATTCTGTTGCCAAATTGCCGAGTTTACATAACATGTGTATCGGTTTGAGATTTTCACCATCTGTTTGTCATAAGTGTACTCGTTTGGATTCTCGTGGTACAATGCCCAATTTAAAGGAAACTAACAAAAGATAAATTCGTCACAGATGTACTATTTTGAGATTTTTGATGGTAAAAAATTAATTTAGAGTAAAATTATCACAAGTGTACAAGGTTGAGTTTTTGTAGTGAAAAAAATTAGTTTGGATAAATTTATCACACGAGTACTAATTTAGGGTCTTTCGTGCTATTACCCTAATCTTAAATGCTCAAAATAGAAACAAAATTTTGTTTGATGATAATTGAAAATTGACAGTGGAAAAAATGTCCTAAACTTTTGGTAATTATGCTAGTTCAGTCCTAAACCTTTTTTTTTTTGCCAATTGATTCTTAAAATTTTTGCATTTATGCCAATTTAGTCTATTCGACAAACTTCAATAGGCTAGCGCTAACGTCACAATTTCTAATAATATTTTATGATTTATTTATTAATTGATTTTATTTTTTTCTCCTCCTTCTTCCTCTGGCTAGTCACCAAATTGGCAACCAGCCAGAGGCGAGGGCGAGGCTGAGGTGGAGCTCGCTAGACACTACTGAGGATCAACCTTGCTGTGGCCGGGGAGGCCGAGGTCACCCAGTGATGGTGAGGTTGGACCTTGTTGGCCCTCGCCTCTGGCAAGTCACCAATTCGGTGATTAGCCAAAGGAAGAACGAGAAGGAAAAAAAAAATATTAAAATACTATTGTAAATTGCCATATCAACGTCGGCCTGGCTAAAATTAACTAGATTGACTAAATTGACACAAGTACAATATGTTTAGAACTCAATTTACAAAAAAAAAAAAGTTAAAACTAAATTGACACAATTGCAATAGATTCAAAATTTTGTTGGTAAATCTCCCTAGAATATCATGAATCTCTTACCAAAAAAGAGAGAGTGATATTTATTGATAAGTTTACCAATATATTCAGCAAGATTTTTAACTACCCTTGATTATTGTTTACATAACCCTTCACTTACTTGCCAGATTAAATGGATCCTTAACTTAATCGAATCATTTAACTCCACGCAATTTAACGTTATCAAACGCGCCCAATTTTGCTAATCTCATTAAGCGAAGCTTTTTAATTTTCAGTGCTTGGTTGAGTTATCAAGTAGCCTTTTAGTCTTTTCCAATTCATCAATTTTCTGGTGTTGATACGCTATGATTAAACGAGTGAAGACCTAATGGTCTCCCACCAAGACAAACAAACAGAATCTACATCACAAATGATTGGGAACACGAATACTTGGCAAGCAGATGGAGGTTTGCAATCGGGAAGAGCCATCGGGGGGGTCGGGCCTGCCGGCCTGGGCGGTCCGGCAATGCACAATCCCAAGAACACCCACAGTGTGCAGCACTACAACATGTCGGATTCCTCCAACCATGGGATGTCAAACACCTGCAGCTTTGATGGACAGCAATTCACCGCCCGCAAAACCGCACGTGTCGGCTCGGCCACGGCATCTCGAGGAACCGCACAAGGGGGTCGACATAACACGTGAGCTATTGACTTCTGCGTTGCCCTGTCATGCCAATGGGTCCAGCCAAGCAACCTTACTAAGGCAGGCTAGGCACTGTAATGAGTTGGTTTCGGCCGGCACGGCTCATCTGTGACCTCCTAAACACGATACCTCATTGCAAGGGCGGGGGCGGTCCATGTGCGTGAGTGAAGGAATTATTGACAGAGAAGAATATATAAACGCTTAAAAGGCAACAGTTCAGACATCAGGACTTGCCCGTTAGCAAGCAAGTGATTATATACAACGATATTGTCTCCCAGGACGACATCATTCAGAAGGTAAACCCTGGCTAACCTGCGTAAGCGGTGGCGACAATCACATTGCGATGCAGGGGCACGGCTTTGAGCACCAGCACTGACGCCTTCTCTGAAAGCTTTTGTTGGCCTATAGTCGGAGAGCCCGAGAGTAAGCATGCTGGATTATTACCACTTGCCATCCACTTCTTGTTGACGCTCGCCGTGATACTCTTTCTCCGTGTGGCTTTTTGACGGTTGATCTTCCATTTTCTTGCCGACAAAAGCTCCGAACTTCATGGCAGTGAATAGACCGATGGCAATGACAAGTGGTCTCACTGACCAATGAAAATCCTCGAGGTGCTGGTATTTCTTCACAATCCCAGGACAGGTATCGAAAGTGACCATTTCCACCTCTGCTGGATCGGCCATGAAGCTGCTTGATTCATCCCCAAATGTCAATAACCCTGGAAACTTCACAGTGAGGCACCCGTTCGGTGATATCCAGGATATCCTCCCTGTGGCCCAAGTGCCTTCCCTTTTATGTGGCCACTTGAATCGAGGGCTAAGAACATTGGGTCTCAATCGTACAAATTGGCCCACGCAGTATGATTCTGCCATCTGTAAATCCGAAGAATTTCCTTTCCAAAGGGTCTCCATTCCGATGAATCCGACAGATACACTTCCGTTGCGGTCGATAGAATGGAGAATGCCCACAGATGAGTGCTTCTTGTCCTCCTTCTTCAAACGCACCCAATCTCCAGCAGCCAGGCCATGAGTGACTCGCTCTAATTCGAGATGTGAATTCTCAACGGTCATGGATGCCATGAACCCTAACCAGCACAAAGCCATCTCGATCTGTGTGGCGGTCCAGACCCACAATCACTCCTTCAGGGACATCCATATTTTCTAGCTTGCATGACTTCAATGGCTTTCTTGAACGCACGGCATCACCCACTTGGAGCTGATCCTTTGAAAGAAACCACTCTGTGTAACCAAGGCTACCTGTTTTGCCTTCCCTACTCCCAATCTCTCTCCATCCTGCTTCACTATAGTCCGCATTTTGTGCACTGCAAAATCAATAGCCACATTTAACTGCAAGTGAAAACGAGCAAGCCAATATGTCTAAACTTGCAGTGCACTGAGACCTTGAATTCTAGAAGAGAGAGAAAAAAACTACTTAAGCAACAGAGCAAATCTTAAGTCTACTCACCACATTTGAAAACAGAATAAAACAACCAAAGAATCTTGTCAACAAACACAGCCACCAATTCAAACCCTGAAATTGCAAGAGACCGAACCAAGAATACAGCACACATGGCAATGATCAACCATGAATATCCTCTAATGCAGCTTCATATTCATCCTTCAAATCCTGACTGATTTGACTACGTGCTTAAACATACGTAAAAGTCTCCATACAATATAAAGTGAAAAACATCAGCACAGACAAGTGGCAACTGTCAGATGAACCAAGGGAACCGATCGGTATCTTTGGAAAGATTCACAGAACCTAAGTACCTTTTAAATGCTTGCAAAATATCTGTCATTAATGGACGGCTCCTAAAATCATACTCGAAGCATCCCAGCAGAACATTCTTGATTGGAGGAGGTAGCCCACTCGGGATCCGTGGTTTTTCTTGCTTTCTTACAACTGAGCTGTATATTTCGTCGACAGACATACCAAACCAAGGCTGAAGACCAGTTAACATCTCCACAATGGAACAGCCAAATCCCCAGGAATCAGTCTCAAAGGATATAGGGCCCCTTTCATCTGGTTGCCACTGTTCAGGAGCCATGTAATTTGGGGTTCCTAGCTGCGAGTCAAATCTGAGCTAGGCAACAGGATTCCGAGAAGTAAGATGGTATACCAATGTCCCCAAGAACAGCTCGATCCTTTTCATCAAGAAGGAAGTTACAAGGTTTAAGGTTGAGGACTAGAATCCCTTGTGAATGCAACTCCATTACACCTTGAGCTAAATCAACGCCATACCTGTAAAAGGCAAATATTAGCACATGTTAAATGTTTAAAGATGCAATACTTTCAGTTTGGGTGCATCACCTCAAAACTTCTGGCAGTGAGAGCTTTCCGGCCTTGAGACGAGCCATCTTGTCACCAATGGATCCCTCGTAAAACTTCATGATAATGCATATCTGCAGACATACAGAGAGCGTTATTCTTAGCAAAGGGTAGCTACCTTTATAAGACAGCTTTTACTTTATAAAAGCCATCATAACTCACTTTTCCATTTAGAATAGAAACTCCATGCAACCAGCAAACACGTTCGGTCCCTCGACATTTGGTGAAAAGATCCTCAAACTTATCCAACACAGCTCTCGCATGATCCTCCTTGACCGGATGTAACATCTTGACAGCCACTTCATGGTGCTCTTCATAATCATCACTTGACTGATGATGAGTTGCCAACCAAACATCACCAAACAAGCCCTTCCAATTCTATGCCTAAGTTTCATTGTGGCAGGGTCAATCCGTGGGGTTGATTGGCTTGACGTGGCCACCACGGTCCGGAGGTGGTCGGGATCACCTTCAAATAACTCATACTCAAAAGCAACAGGTTCAGCGGTGGGTGGATTAGCAGCTACGACTTTTTCAGCCATCCCTCCTGCAACGACATCGAAAAATCATCGAATAAGCAACATTGACAAAACAATTAACAAAAACCACTAAGCTTTTATTACAAGAAAAAAGGAAAAAGGAAAAAGGAAAAAGGAAAAAGAAAAAAGATTCAACTCCACAGGTTATTCTCCTAGAAATGACTACTCAACAGACCTAATTGAGAAAGCAAGGGTGAAGCTCTACATAAAGATCACGTTCCACTGGTGGCCTGAACCATCATCACTTTAATGTTGTGAAAAAACACAAAATGTTTACAAAGACAGCCCAGACTCGGAAAGAACTTAGGCAGATCCGAATTGCAGTCGACTGAGGTTACAGATACTACAAATCATATCAACAAGTTCGAAACAGTGACAAAATCAAGTATGACCCAACACAGAAACCACATCTAAACAATAGCTGGGAAAAATCACCAAATTTTGCAGTTCAACAGAAAAGGGAACACGAACTCAACTGGGTCTCCACGGGAGTCAACAGAGAGACGGAATAATACGCTGTTCCCAGAAAGTTTCGATTTTGAACAATCAGAAGCCAGAAGAAAGGGGCCGTTTCTCGACAGACTACGGAGCTCTGGTCCAAATTTCCAAACAGCGAAAGTACGAGGGACTAGTTGCCTTTACAGAGAAGAAGCAACAACCGACAAAAGGTGATCGCTCAAAAGAAACAACAGAACATAGAAACCCACGAGCTTATGATACGTAATTAGAAGGTACCTTGGAGAAGAAAGCACCGTTTGAATACCGCGAAAGCAGGGAGAGAGAGAGAGAGAGAAGATTTCTACCTGGAGTTCGAGCAGATGCTCTTTCCTTGTACGATTTTTCGGAGCTGAAAACTGACAAGACTGTACCGAAGTTACCAGAAGGAGAGAGAGAGAGGTTGTGAACTGGAAAATGAAGGAAATCACAATTAATCGGCAAAAAAAAAAAAATTGCAATCGCGTTATGATATTTCTTTGTTTTCTTGAACATTCCAGTTTGAAGAGGAGGGAAATAGAATTAATTCCCTGTGTTTAATTTCCCAAAATTTAATTCGCAGTTTCAAAATCGAAGTTACGAGTTTTTATGACCTTCCAAATTAAGGAAAAAAATCGACAAATGTATTGAAAGTGACTTTTATCTTCATTTTTTTGTCCTTTTATTCAATATTGAATGTGTTTCTAAACACATGGATAACGACGTGTAAAATTAAGCGCATATTTGCTAAAAAAATATATATTATATTGTCAGGATAATGATCGGTATTTACATTTACGCACATGAAATTGTAAATTGTTTTAGAAAGGCTCTCGTGTTTAAATGGAATATATTACTCAAACGGAGTAAATAAGAAATTAACTTTTATGTTGTTTTAGATCTCCAATAAAACCAAAAACTCAAACCTCGTGTGTACATGAAAAGTGGAAGAGTTGAATCCCGCACTTGTTATACTAGCGTCCCCACTCCCTAATCTCTTTCCTAATGGAGCCGCATACCCACAAGATTGATTTCGCATGACAAAATAGATAAAAGTCGAGTAACTAATTTTTACCGATAATATACAAGAATTCACAAGAATATCTAACTCTAACTAGATGGAATCATGCTAGAAAATTCCCAAAATGGGAAAAATAATAATAATAAAAAACGTTCTGAACCATTAAGGTTCTACCGGACAAATTTGAAAGTTTACTTAATTCTTCATAAATTTATTCCTTTTCAAGGTGGGGGCGGGATTTGAGATTAAAGTACGCCTCAAATTGCAACCAACCGATGTCAGCACTATGAAATTCCAAATCGTTGGATTACATTCGTGCTAACCCTCGAATTAATGGACCCAGATTTTCTCGTGACGAGATATCTCTTCTCTAAAAGTCAGAACGATCGGACTTCACGGCCGTCAAAATCTCACAAATCTTCTTTCGCCGCCCGTTACGCCACCTAGACAAGTAAATAACACGGGGAAATTCTAACCACCCGGCGGTAAATTCGTGATCTTGGTTGATGCCGAGCAGCGTTGCATCATCTGGAGTAGATGGTTTTATAATCACGCCTCCGATCCATTTTATAACGAAGTTGACGCTCACATCTAGCCTTGTTCCTTGATCAAACCAATCAGTTTGGCTCCCGGAACGTGCCTCTCCCCACCAATCACGGCTTGATTTCCTCCTCTTCGTGCAAGGGACTCGACCACGTTTCGTGATGAATCCTCAGTCCTGCGAAGTTGGAATGATGTGTTGATGTCTTGTTTGTCTGTTCTTGCTGTCTCCCTCTCGCGTGTCGCTGAAGTTGGACGAAGAAGCCAGCGGAGGAAGGAAGCGAAGTTGGGGACGATCACGTTTTGGAGTACTCCACGAGAGAGAGAGAGAGAGAGAGAGAGTTTTGTCTAGCCAGAGTTGACTCGCTACGAGTTGAAGATACCTCACACGTTTTGTATTAATAGGACGTGTAATGCAAGAATGAACAAGAATGTGGTTTCGACTTCGTTGTGTAGAAATTGGATTTTCATTTTCGATGTCTCTTTCTCTGGTGGGCTTGGTATACCCGTTGCAATTGTACTTCTAATCCTAGAGTATCGTTCGACTAGGAAAAATTACCGAAAAAGTCAAAAAAACTACAGCATTAATATTAATTTAGCTCTAAAGCTTTTAATTGGACTAATTTAGCTCTAAACCTTTCAAGCTGTGTCCATTGAGTCAATTTGGCCAATTTAGGCTGAAAATTGCTCATGCGGATGACATAACTTGTGCTGACGTAGATATTTTAAATAATTTTTAACCAAAAATTTTTATTTTTCCTTTCTTTATTACTCCATAGTTTGTGCCGGCATCGACGAGGTGCCAAAGGAAGGCTCGACGGGGCCGCCTTGGCCTTGATGAGGGTCAGCTTCACTGGCCATGGAAGAAAAAATATTATTCAAATATTTCCACATCAGCATCACCCATATCACACAGAATGACTGATGTTCATGCTAGCAATTTTCGATCTAAAGTGGTCATAGGGACTCAATTGGTACTAGCGGTGGCAAAATGAGTTTAGAACGCATATTTTAACCTATATTTAATGGTATGGGTTATATATGGGCGGCCTTAAGGAAAAGAAGAAAGAAAAAAGGGAAAAAATGATGAAAACGCCTTTAGTTAGTCCTTTTTTTTGAAATAATAAGGGCACTTCAGGCCCTTATTTGAAACAAGGTCCACTTCACAACTTTTATTTAAGAAATGAGGACATTTCGGGTCTTTATTTGGAATTTTTCCTAAACGGGTTAGTTATTAAATAAGTTTAAGTAAATCTAAAACAAGTCATTTTTTTAATTCTTCTAATTTTATGATTTTTCATAATCAGCTTAAGTGAGTCATTTTCTTATTTTTCTGAAAAATAAGAAAAAATATGTATTTTTTTATGACGGTTTAGCTATATATTGTACGAAATTCCACAATGATTGCTAGCCGCCGTCGCCAATCGTCGGCTAGTCGCTGGATGTAGAAGTAAAAAAAGGGAATGAAAGAGAAAGAAAAAATATAAACAAATCAGATTTTTTTTTTTAAAGAATTATGAAGATAATCCGTTGTATTTTAACAAAAAAATACATTTTAAGAATTTATAAGAAATTATTTTTTCCTAAATTGATTTTAATATTGAATTGTTTTAGCAATATGAATTGGGTATAGGTTGTTCGATCTCTGTAGCATAAAAATTGATCAAAACGGATTAAATGGATCAATATGAGTCGGACCATTTTAACCCCGACTCAAACTCGACTCGACCTATCATTTGACAGTTAATTGGTACCAATGTGAAAATGATTAAGATTAATCTGTCAAATTACAAGGCTTATCATTTTATTTGGTATTAATGCAATATGTTTAAATTTTTTTAGTACTTTCTCCGTTCGGATGACATAAATACTGCTTGTCCTAAATGAAACCAATCGCTTATTGACTTTCGTGTGACCTATTGATTGTGCCTTTCTTCGGGTCTCGTGGAAAGTAAATACCATCATCGTTGCACTAACACCGTAGGTTTCATGGAATTTGTCACATTTGGACTATGTGAATAGTCAATTTGTCTATAGTTGCGGATGATATCTAGAATTAGGCTCATTAATGGAATTTTGGTCCAACCCCTATTTCTTTTTGTTAGGCTTGGTAGAAATCTTTTCAATTATATCGGACGTTCTCTTTGGAATTTTAATGCATTAGAGTCGCCTCATAATTCACACAACAAATAAATGCAATTAATTTTTCTTTCTCCTTTTTTTGGGCTATGTCATATGACTCTAATAGGAAAAATTGTCAAAAAATTTCGTTTATTGCACTTTTCCAATTTAGTCCTAAACATTTAAATTTTTTTGGCAATTTAATCCTAAAACTTTTACATTTATGTCAATTCAGTCCTAACTTTTTTGCTTTTGTGTCAATTTAGTCCATCTGGTCAACTTTGACTAATCAGTTTTGATGTAGATAATTTTTAAATAATTTTTACTTTTGTTTTAATTTTGTTTTAATTTTGTTTTAATTTTGTTTTATTTTTTTTATCCTTTCTTCTTCCTATAGCCATCACTAATGGTGACCGCTAGAGGTTGTACCTCGCCATGGTTGGGTGAGCTCACCCCTGCCAGTGGCGAGGTCGATCGATTAGAGGAAGAAGAAAGGAAAAAAGAAAAAAAAAAGAAGAAATCGAAAAATATTAAAATAATATTAAAAAATTTCGCGTCAACGTCAGCCTGCAGGCATATCAGTGCTGGCTAGATGACTGAATTGACATAAATGAAAAAGATTTATGACCGAATTGGTCCAAAATTCTGTTTAAGACTGAATTGACACAAATACAAAACAAGGGTTTAGGATTGAATTGAAAAAAATTAAAAGATTTAAGATTGAATTGGCAAAAGTATAATATATTTAGGACTTTTTTTTATGACAATTTGGCAGACTTTAATGTGTTCAAGCTCCCCAAGTCTATCTTTTTCGTCACAACTAAGCAATATATGATGTAAAGGAAAAATATTAAATACCCTCATCTAATTAACTCTGATTCACTTTTTATTCTTTATTTTCAAAGTTATTACTTCGAATCCTTTAACAAAATCTCACGACTAAAATGACCAGGTTGTCGAAGGAGGTGAAAGAAGCAGTTCACTAGTTGGGATCAATCAAAGCCCCAGGCTCGAATGGTTTAAATGGCTTATTCTGCAGGCAAAACTGGGATGTCCTTCGGCATTCTCTATTTGCAGAAGTGCAGAATTTCCTCAACTCAGGCCATCTCAACCCAAATCTGAACCGAACATATATCACCCTTGTCCCAAAGGTCTTGAATCCAGAAAAATTGGATCAATTCAGGACTATTAGCTTATGTGACTTTGCATATAAAATCATCTCGAAAGTGCTAGCAAATAGATTGAAACTTTATCCTCCGAAGTTAATCTTAGCGGAACAAAATGCTTTTATTGGGGATAGGCTTGTTCAGGACAACATCTTGATCTAGCAAGTCCTTCATCAACTATGAAATCGAGAAAGGAAAAAGAAATTTCAAGCGGCGCTGAAATTGGATATACAAAAGGTGTATGACCACGTGGAATGAGATTTTCTTGAAGCGTGCTTGATAGAGATGGGTTTCAGTCCAACGTGGGTTCTCTAGGTGATGAATTGTGTCACTATGATTTCTTATAGTATCAAATTCAATGGTGAACCATCACCCTACTTCAAGCCAACAAGAGGACTCCAGCAAGGTGATCCTCTCTCCTAGTACTTATTCATTCTGGTGACAAATGTATTATCCAACATAATGAGGAAGTCTTTGGAAATCAGGAGCACATAAGGAATCAAGTTGAACAAATTATGCCCGACATTGACTGATTTATTGTTTGCTAACGATTCGATCTTCTTCCTTGATGGCACCATTAAGGAATGTCAACAAATAGCAAATATCTTGAATGAATACTGCTATGCTTCTAGTCAGGTCATTAATCTGAATAAGTCTGGGTTGTTTTCAGTAAGAATTACCCACACAATTTAAGATCAAACATGCTTGCTGAGCTTAGAGTTCCAAAGATTGAGAAGACAAGGAAGTATTTAGGGATACTTCGGACTGGGTAACTAAAAAAAAAACAAATGTTCGCATGGATTTTAGCCCGAGTAAATAGGAAGTTTGAGGGATGGAAGAAGAATTTGATGTCAAAGGCTGGTAAGGAAATACTTCTAAAGGCTATGGTACAGACTATCTCACAGTATGCCATGTCCATATTTAAAATCCTAGTGTCGATATGCAAGAGTTTTGAATAGAAAATTGCAAATTTTTGGTGGAAAACTTCTAACAAAAGTAAGGGGCTGCATTAGAGGAAATGGGAAACCCAAAAACTTAGAAAGGATGATGGAGGGTTGGGCTTCAACGATTTGATATCCTTCAATAAAGAGATGTTAGGGAAATGTGCTTGGCAATTGGCTCAGTCTCAATCTTCTCTCTGGAGCCAAGTGTTAAAGAGCTTATAATTTCTGAATTGTGAATTCTGGAAAGCTGTAAAGGGTACGCGAGCTTCCTGAGGTTGGTAGAGTATCCTAATGGGGAGAGACACTATCGAACCGCATGGTAGGTGGTGCGTCGAAAATAGGGAAAAGATAAGAATTAGGGAAGATAAAG
>JAGVVM010019724.1:0-15168 GCA_019149425.1 Psidium friedrichsthalianum
ACCCCAATGAACAACTTTCATTTTTGTTGAAGTTTCAAAAGAAGGCTCTAAACATGAGATAACTGCGAATCAATATGACCACGCACAGAAAAAAAAACACTCAGACTCAAGGAAACAACAGAGTTGCATGATTTCATTAAATGCATTAAAATATGAAACGTGCATGAATATTTTTGTATTTTTTATATGTTATGCATCAGGATGTTATGAACAAATGTCATGAATAGGTCTTTATGAAACGAAGTCTAGAATAACCCATGGAAAATCATTTAGCGTGAAAGGTCAGATGAGAAAAATTCCATCTCAGGTTCTGATCACCATATTTCCAAATTCTGCTCTTCAATTTCCGGACCTTTTTGACATAGCAAACGACGTCCATTTTCGGCCATAATATATCAAATCGAAGATCTCAAGTCGTCTACAAAAGTCCAGAAGATAAGTTTCCAAGATCTCGTCATCTAGGCATGAAAATTTCGGTTGCAAGACCACTGGGTATGCTGATCCGAAAATGAAAAAACTTGTGGACTTGCACCTCAACGTCAACCACCATCAATAAGCAATACAAGTTCAACATATTTATGACATATGCATCGGTTGCAGCAGCAAATGATCACTGGTCACCTCTAATCTCCTCTCATTTAGGCTCAAATAATCATCCACTCACAATCCTTGCCATACATACGACTACAAGGTTGAGAAACTACCTCTCGTGACATGGTGAGTTGCGTTGATGATGAACTTGGGACGGTGACGCGACGAAGGGAGAAATATTCCGGCCTCCTCCTCCCTTGCTTTCCGCGGTCGCTCTTCGTTTTTTTTTTTTTTTTTTCAGATCGCTCTTATTTTTCTCTCAAAATCTCAATCCTTCCATATTTTTTCTCTCTTCCTCCCCCTCTTGGGTCTCTGAGATTTTGAGTATCCGCAATTCGGTCCCTGAAGAAATTTTCACAAAATGTTCGCGCATTTTCCCCATGTCTAGTCCAATCACCTAATCAATTCAGCTCAAATCCACCGCGTTAGCCTTAATGCAATGCAGAAAAATTAAACATGGAATGCATGAAAAATTATTTTTGGCGAGAATCAATTCTCATTTTTATGCAAAATCAAAAAAAATCAAAAATCAAAATTTAGGTGTCAACAACTATCTAGTGGGAGAGAAATTCCAGATATATACAGATCACCAGAGTCTGAAGTATTTGTTCTCACAGAAGGAGCTTAACATGAGGCAGCGTCGTTGGATGGAACTGTTAAAAGACTATGACTGTGATATCCTGTACCATCCAGGAAAGGCGAATAAGGTGGCGGATGCTCTGAGCAGAAAGTCGAGCATCGCGCATATGATGGTAAAGGAATGGACGCTACTAGAAGAAATCAGAGACTCTGAATTCAAGGTTGAGATAGGAAGGCTCTCAAGCCTAATGTGTGACAGTCTGAAAATTCGACCCAATTGTCGGATTTCTAAATGAATGGAATGTGTCGTTAATACACTCTGGTCGACGCTCACTCAGGATTAGCTACCCTGGGATGACCAACGAAGGGGAAAGGCTACCTGGGAATTTTTCCCATTCAGCCGCCCGTTGGCTTGAGACTGAGACAGGGTCAGTATTTAATGAATTGACCACAAAATGAAATTCGACGGTGGATAATCGAATCAGTAAGACAAACACAAAGAAGAAATGGATTCAGTTTCAGAAATGTCGTCTGAAGGTCAGGCAGCCGGTGCACGTCGAGAAGCAAGACGTGAATGAAAATTACCGAAATGCCCCCGGTAAATGTTCAGTCCTTAGAATAAGATTAATTAGAATTTTTGAGAATAGATTCGATAGACCAACACCAAATCCTGTCCAAAATCCGTTCGGGCTCGGGACCCGATCGGTGCATTTGGCACGCAAATCGAGACAAGTCAAATCAGTTGTCAAATCAATCAAAGGTCTTGTCAATCAATCAATCACATCTTGTCACAATTTCCAAGACATGACAATCCATCAATCCATCCATCAACATGTCATGAACAAATCACATCCCTAACACTATTACCCCATTACCTACCCCACTTACTCTTGTATTTTTGAAATATTGGTTAATAAACCATTATAATCTCTCTCATTCTCTCTCCTCCCCTCTCATTATTCGGCCACCACTCCCTCTCCCCTCTCTCGATCGCTCTCTCTCTCTCTCGGTCTCCCGTTTGCTCGCCGCCCGCCGTGAGCGCCCGTTGCCGCCGTGGACCGCCACCACCAACCAAGACCGCGACTAGGTGAGCCTCCCTACTCCCCCTTCCTCTCGTTTCCATGGCCACTTGGCCCGCGGAGAGACCCCGAACCGGCCTGACCTCTCTCTCTCTCTCTCGGCTTCGTCCGCCCGTGAAGACCGCCGGCCACCATCTGCCGTCCTTCGCGCGGCGCCACCACCATCATCAGCCATCAACCTCGGCTGGTGAGTCCATTCTCTCCCTTCCTCTCCTTGCTGCCGTGGCCGTAGGCCCTTAGAGCCGACCGTGACTCTCTCTCTCTCTCGGTTTCCCTTAGCCGCCGCGAGCTCCACCGTCCTCCGCCCGTCCCGTCGCCGTCCAGCCGCCGTGTCCAGCCCCTCCACCGGTAAGCTTTACCCACTAATCTTGACCTAGGCTAGTTGTATGCATGTGTGATTGGTTGGTTTAGTTGCTAATTAAGGTAATTAGTGAGTATTATGTGAAGTTAAGCATAATGGGCTTGATTAGTTGTGTGTGTGCAAATGGGCCGAGCGGGTGGACTGCGTGGGAAATCAAATTGGGCCTTGAAATCACACACATGGGCTGCAATTGGTGATTGGGCGTGTAAATCTAATGGGCCGAAAGTTATAATGGGCCTTGGGGTTTTAATTTTATGCTATTTGGGCCTAAACTAAACAAATTGGCCTAATTAGAAGTATGGGCCATGCATGGACGAAAATTGGGGTTTAATGGGCCCAACTTATAATTTTAAGTGTTAATTCATGAAGCCCATCATTGCACATGGGCCTAGGATGACTAAATGGGCCTAAAATGGACTAATTGGGCTTAATCGACTAATCATTGAAAATGGGCTTGGGCCCTACACGAAAATTTAATATAATGGGCCTTAATTACATAATGGACCTAAGAATTAAATTCATGGGCCTATATCTGGTTAATGGGCCCTAGTTACTATTTGGGCCCGACCTACCTTACTAAGCCCAACTAGGTTTAATGGGCCTAACCCACTACACTAAACCTTGAATCCTATTAGGCCCAACTTGACTAATGGGCTTAGAACACGATAATGGGCCGACTTACCTTAGTGGACCCAGTTACCCTTGTGGGCCTTGGACCCAATAATGGGCTTTAGGCCCAATCGAACTTAAACCCACTAAGTGGACCTTGAACCAACTTTGCCTAACTCGACTACACCCGAGGGATTGTTTGATTGTTAAACCATGGGTCGTGGGTTATTAACTCCCAGGGGACTAATATGGTTGTTTGGGCTTAGGCCGAGTTACCGAATCCGCTAAGCTGAGGTTCCAACTGTTATGGGTCTGACCCGAGTATTAATATGTGATATTCTATCGAACCTGTCTGGCTAAGGAATTGTGCATGGGGCCTTTGAATCTCATATGGCTTGGCTTGTTGAACACGTGAATATTTGATGATTTTCTTGACGTGCTCTGTACTGTGTGCATATATGCCATTTCATGCATGCTCTATGTCTGATGGCTGATTGCAATCATGTGGGCCCCGCATACATTGAGAGCATGGCATGAGTCACCAGTGATGTGACGTGAGAATGTGCCCTGATGGGAAATGGAGAGAAAAGGGAGGCCAACGTAAGGCGTTCGAGACGCAGTGTGGTATTTGCCGTGTGGCACTGAGAATGAGCCCTGATGGGATTTGGAGTGACAAATGGCATGGTCCATTGGGACCCGTTATGGCCGACCGAGGCCTGAGTATGATCCATTGGGATCCGATATGGCCGGTTGAGGCCTGC
This sequence comes from Psidium friedrichsthalianum, assembly GCA_019149425.1. NCBI lineage: Eukaryota > Viridiplantae > Streptophyta > Magnoliopsida > Myrtales > Myrtaceae > Psidium > Psidium friedrichsthalianum. Next base: position 3,981 of record JAGVVM010019724.1, read on the forward strand.
AGCATTGCATATGGCATCTGGCTTGACATCTTTTGTGCCCGTCTGTGTGATATGAACTGTGTTGTGATATTTATACGTCTGTTAAGCCTGTTGGGACCTGGTACCGAGAGGACTGAGAGTGTCTGAACCCTGGACCGCGAACCTAGTCCACTGGATAGGACCGACCCCACTAGTATGCGCTATCCTACGTTAGGATTAGTGGTGAGCTTATTGAGTTTCGACTCATGGGCGGTGGTTGCCCTTCATTTTACAGATCCAGGTCACCCGTGATGGCTGCTCCGCCGATGCTTTTTGGATTTCCAGTACAGATGGATACCCAGATCACCCTCCATTTTGATATGCACGCCACTCTGTGGCATAGGCATGTGACTACCGTGTTAGTAGATCAGGGTGGACCTTATCTTGTACCCATAGGTACGAGGCCTGGTTTAGAGAGGGCCTGTATGGCTTCGAGGGACCTCAGAGAGACTCCCCGATTCCCATGGAGGACGACCCGATCTTGTTGCAGCCGGCCGAGTATGGTGGCGAGGTGATCGACCCCGACCCACTGCAGGAGATGCCGTCCCCAGGACGTTCCGAGGTTGATGGCCACGAGGAGGGAGACGCCATGGACACAGAGGAGGAGGATCCAGAGGAGGACCCAGAGGAGGACCCCGAGGAGGATCCCGAGGAGGAGCTAGAGGTGGACTGAGTCCGCTGTTACTGGTCTAGATTTTGAGAGCGTAGATAGCTTGACCATAGGTGAGGTTTTTCTTTTGGGGTCTGTATCTAACGCTTGAGATATATATATATATATATATTGATGTATTACCTTTTTGTAAAAGTGTTCTTGTCCTTTCATACTACCCTATTACCTTGTGTATGTATGCATGCATAGAAGGCACGCTTCCGCAGGTTTTCGATTGTTGTCGGTTTGCGCTAGCGTCGCTTGGCCGCGATGAGCATCCTGGGCCGTCGCTACTCGTAGGCCAGGCGTACGCAAGGTTCGTTACGATATGAGCAGGGATGTCGCGAGCTCGATTGGGGTTCGGGGCGTGACATAATGGCTACACTACGGATTGAGCCTGAGATTCAATTGAGGATTAAGGAGTTGCAGTCTGCGGACCCCGATATCCAGAAGATTGTGATGATGAATGCAGAAGAGAGGAAAGATGACTTCAAGGTGATTGAAGACGGGATGGTAAAGTTTAGAGGACGTCTGTGTGTACCAAACGACGAAGAGTTGAAAGAAAGGATTTTGGCTGAGGCTCACAGGAGCAACTACAGTATCCACCCTGGAAGTACGAAGATGTACCAGAATCTACGTCAGCACTATTGGTGGAATGGAATGAAAGTGGATGTGGCTAAGCATGTAGCCAAGTGCCTGACATGTCAACAAGTAAAGGCACAGCATTGCAAACCTGGAGGATTGTTGCAACCATGGAGATCCCAGAATGGAAGTGGGAGCATATCACCATGGACTTCGTGACGGGATTGCAAGAAGTCAGAGAGGGAATGACTCAATCTGGGTGATAGTGGACAGATTGACCAAGTCTGCACATTTTATCGCAGTGCGAAAGGATTCCACGTTGGAGAAGCTGGCTGAACTGTACGTGAGGCAGATTGTAAGACTGCATGGAGTGCCAGTAAGCGTTGTATCAGATCGAGACCCTCGCTTCACAGCTACATTCTGGAAGAGTCTGCAGGGTGCATTGGGGACAAAGTTGAGGTTCAGTACAGCCTACCACCCTCAGACGGATGGTCAGCCGGAAAGGACTATACAGACTCTGGAGGACATGCTGAGAGCGTGCGTAATTGATTTCAAAGGAGGCTGGGAGGAACAACTACATTTAGTAGAATTCGCCTACAACAACAGTTACCAACAGAGCATTCAGATGGCTCCATTCGAAGCGTTGTATGGAAGGGCCTGCAGGACGCCAATCTGTTGGGACGAAGTTGGTGAGAAGAGTATAACAGGCCCAGAATTGGTCCAACAGTCAGTAGAGGCAGTCAAGGTGATCAAGGACAGGCTGAGGACCGCCCAGAGTAGACAGAAGAGTTATGCAGACAAAAGACGTAAGCCGTTGGAATTCCAAGTTGGAGATCATGTCTTCCTGAAGGTGTCGCCGATGCGAGGATTATCTCGGTTTAGCAAGAAAGGAAGCTGAGTCCCAGATTCGTTGGGCCATTCGAGATTTTGGAGAAGATCGGGACACTGGCTTATCGTCTAGCACTGCCGCCGAATTTGTCGCAGATTCACAACGTGTTCCATGTGTCGATGTTGAGGAAGTATGAGCCAGATCCTGGCCATATACTCGATCATGAAGTCATTGAAATGGATGACCGTGTCTCCTACGCGGAAAGGCCAATAAGGATTGAAGATCATAAGGAGCAAGTACTCGGGAACAAAACGATTCCACTGGTCAAGGTCATCTGGGAGCACCATGGAACCGAAGGAGCCACCTGGGAGAGTGAAGACGAGATGAAGAAGAAATACCCCATCTTTTTGAATGAGCAAGTGTAATTTTGATTTTTGGAGTGAGGACTTGTAGACTGTAATTTCGAGGACGAAATTTTTATAAGAGGGGAAGAATTGTGACAGTCTGAAAATTCGACCCATTTGTCGGAATTTCTAAATGAATGGAAATGCTTCGTTAATACACTCTAGTCGACGCTCACTCAGGATTAGCTACCCTGAGATGACCAACCGAAGGGGAAAGGCTATCTGGGAATTTTTCTCAATCAGCCGCCCGTTGGTCTGAGACTGAGACATGGTCGGTATTTAATGAAATTGACCACAAAATGAAATCCGGCATTGGACAATCGAATCAGTAAGACAAACACAATGAAGAAATGAAATCGGTTTCAGAAATGTTGACTGAAGGTCAGACAGCCGGTGCACGTCGAGAAGCAAGACGTGAATGGAAAATTACCGAAATGCCCCCGGTAAATGCTCAATCCTTAGAATTAGATAAATTAGGATTTTCGAGAGTAGAATCGATAGCCCGACACCAAACCCGGTCCAAAATCCGTTCGCGCTCGGGACCCGATCGGTGCATTTGGCACGCAAATCGAGGCAAGTCAAATCAGATGTCACATCAATCAATCAAGTGTCATGTCATCAAATCAATCAATATGGCACAATTTCCAAGGAAATCAAGTCCATCAATCAAGGTCACTATTCAACCTACCCCACTCACTTGCCATTTTATCTTTTCTACATTATAATCTCTCATTCTCTCTCTTCCCTCCTTATCTTCATTCGGCCACTCCCTCTCCCTCTCTCCCGACGTCTCTCTCTCCCTCTCGGCCTCTCACGTTCGCTCACCCGTCCGCCCGAAACGCCGCCGAGCTCCGCCCGTTGCCGCCGTGAACCGCCACCGTCGACCAAGACCCCACTTAGGTGAGCCTCCCTAGCCCATCAACTCTTCGTTCCCGTGGCCGTTTGGCCCTTGGATAATCGTGACCAGACCTCATCTCTCTCCCTTTCCCTCTCGGTGCAAGCCGTCGTCCGCCCGTTGCCGTCCCCGTCGTCGTCGTCGTCCGGCTGCCGTCGCCACCGTCCAGCCTCCGTGACGCCTCGGTGAGCCTCCCTTGCCTTTCTTCTTGTCGTCTTCGTGGCCCTTGTGAGCCGCCATGGGCCGACCCGACCTCACTCTTCTCTCTCTCTCCCTCTCGGCCGGCCTAGCTCGTCCGCCCGAGGAGAAGCCGCCGTCGCCGTCCCTTTCTCGCCGACCAGCCGCCGTCCTCAGCCCCTCTAGGTAAGCTCCATCCTCTAATCCTAGTTTAGGCTACTTGTATATGTGTGTGGTATGTGGTATTAGTAGCTTGTAATGGTGATTAGTTGGTAATGTGAGCAATTAGGCAAAATGGGCTTGGACTAACCATGTGGGGTTAATGGGTCGTGCGTGTGGGCCTCTTGGAAAATGGATTTGGGCCTTGAATCGATAATTAAGGGCTGAAATTGGGTGAATGGGCGTGTAGGGTAGTGGGCCGAAGGTTTATAATGGGCTTGGGAACTTAATTCTAAGCTAATTGGGCCTAAACAAACATAATTGGACCTAATTGGGATGATGGGCCTCATGTGGACGAAAATTGGAATTTATTGGGCCCAAATTATGATATTGAACATTAAGACATAAGGCCCATTAATGTACATGGGCTTGGGACATCAATTTGGACCTAAAATAACCTAATTGGGCCTAATAGGGTAACCTTCATAATTGGGCTTGGGCCCTACACGAATTTAATACTTATAATGGGCCTAAATATTACATTAATCTTAGATTTAATTCATGGGCCTAAGGTTGGTTAATGGGCCTTAGATACTAATTGGGCCCAACTTAATTTAATAGGCCCAGCTTGGCCCAATGGGCCTAACACACTTCATTGGACCCCGAACCTAATTGAACCCAACTTGACTAATGGGCTTAAAACACTGTAATGGGCCGACTTACCTTAGTGGACCTATCTACCTTTGTGGGCCTTGGGCCTTAGAACGGGCTTTAGGCCCATTCGAACTCGAATCCACTAATTGGGTCTTAAACCAAACTAAGCCTAATTCAACTGCTTCTGAGGGGTTATTAAAACACTGAATCCTTAATCGTGGGATACTAACCCTTAGGGAACTAACATGGGCGATTGGGCTTAGGCCGAGTTATCGAGTCCGCTAGGGTGAGGTTCAATTTTAGATGGGTTTCACCAGGGAAATGGCATGAGATATTCCATTGCGCCTGTCTGGCCGAGAAACTGTGTGTGGGGCATCTGATCTTTTATAGTTTGGCTTGACGAGCACGTGATTACTTGATGAATTCTTGATGTGCTCTGTACTTGTGCTCATATGCCACTGCATGCATGCTCTGTTGTCTGATTTGCTGGTTGAAATCATGTGGGCCCCGCATACATTGAGAGCATGGCATGAGTCACCAGAGATGTGACATGTTGGATGAGCCCCTGAGGCGTCTTTACGCGGGGAATTGGAGAGATAACGGGTGACCAACGTAAGGCGTCAGATACGCAGTTGTGATATTTGCCAAGTGGCACTGTTGGATGAGCCCTGATGGGAATTGGAGTGATAGACGGGCATGATCCATTGGGATCCGATATGGCCGGCTGAGGCCTGCATCAGTTTGCATATGGCATCATGTTTGATCGTCTCTTGTGCCGTCTGTGTGATATGATCTGCATTGCTATGAATTGCATGTTTGTTCATCCATGTTGGGGTCTGGTTCCGAGGGGACTGAGAGTGTCTGAACCCTGGACCGCGAACCTAGTCTACTGGATAGGACCGACCCCACTAGTATACGCTATCCTACGTTAGGATTAGTGGTGAGCTTATTGAGTTTCGACTCACGGGCGGTGGTTGCCCTTCATTTTACAGATCCAGGTCGCCCTTGATGGCCGCACCACCGATGCTTTTTGGACTGCCAGTGCAGATGGATACCCAGATCACCCTCCATTTTGATATGCACGCCACGTTGTGGCATAGGCATGTGACGACTGTACTAGTAGATCAGGGTGGACCCTACCTTGTACCCCATAGATTCGAGGCCTGGTATAGGGAGGGCCTGTATGGTTTTGAGGGACCTCAGAGAGACTCCCCTATCCCTATGGAGGACGACCCGATCTTGTTGCAGCCAGCCGAGTATGGTGGCGAGGTGATCGACCCCGACCCACTGCAGGAGTTGCCGTCCCCAGGACGTTCTGAGATTGACGGCCATGATGAGGGTGACGCCATGGACAGTGATGAGGAGGATCCAGAGGAAGACCCCGAGGAGGACCCAGAGGAGGATCCCGAGGAGGACCCAGAGGAGGATCCCGAGGGGAAGCCTGAGGAGGACTGAGTTCCACTGCTGCTGGTCTAGGATCTTTTGGAGTTCGAGTGAGCGTAGATGTCTTGACCATAGTTGAGATTTTCTTTTGGGGTCTGTACTTAACGCTCTGCGTATATATATATGATGTTGTATTCCCTTTTGTAAAAGTGTTCTTGTCTTTCCGTACTACCCCACCATCTTGTGTATGTATGCATGTATAGAAGGCACGCTTCCGCAGGTTTCAGACTGTTGCCGTTTTGCGCTAGCGTAGCTTGGCCGCGATGTGCATCCTGGGCCGTCGCCATTCGTAGGCCAGGTTTACGCAGGGTTCGTTACGATACGAACAGGGATGTCGCGAGCTCGATTGGGGTTCGGGGCGTGACAGAACACACACGCTCCTTCCAGTTGATCAAACAGATCATCAATCCTTGGCAGAGGATACCTGTTCTTAATCGTCACTTGGTTCAGTTGTCTGTAGTCTATACACAGTCTTAACGTGCCATCTTTCTCTTCACAAACAGCACTGGAGCTCCCCACGGTGAAGCACTGGGGCAGATAAATCCTTTATCCAGCAGCTCTTGCATTTGCACCTTCAGCTCCTTCAACTCAGACAACGACATCCTATACGGTGCTTTAGAGATTGGCTCAGTTCCAGGTGCCAACTCAATCACAAATTCTACTTCCCGCTCTGGTGGCAAGTCAGGCAATTCCTGAGGAAATACGTCCGAGTAGTCTCTCACTACTGGCACGTCCTCTAACTTCACTTTTTGTGTCGAGGAATCTATCACTGATGCCAAAAATCCTAGGCAACCCTGGTCCATCAGCTTGGTTGCTTCTAGGGCCGAAATCCAAGGTATTGAGGTTCCACCTCGGTTTCCTTTAAACCCATACTCAGGCCCATCTACTGGGTTCAGCCTTATCATACTTCTGCTACAGTCAATAACTGCTCCGTGTCTTACCAACCAATCCATGCCGACAATTAAGTCGAAATCATACATGGGTAGAACAGCTAAGTCAATCTTCTCAACTCTATCTCCCAAAGCTATCTCACACCCCTTACACCCTAACATAACAATGACTCTATCGTTCAACGGGGTGGCCACATGCAACATAACGTCCAACGGTCTAGTTTCTATTCCAACCAATGCAGCAAAACGTGCAGATATGAACGAATGGGATGCACCGAGATCGAATAAAGCATAAGCGGTGTGACCACAAAGAGAAATGGTACCTGTGATCACCCCTGGCGCATTCTCAGCATCCTTGCGCGCCACAGCATAGACTCGTCCCTGAGCAGGTGGACGGTTCAGAATTCCTTGCGGAGCATTGACCATCTGCGGCTGCTGCTGCGGTTGGAACTGCGGTCTCGGACCATTCTTCGGGCAGTTCCTCTGAATGTGCCCCAACTGACCACATCTGAAGCATCCCCCAGTCTTCTTCGGGCAAGGGCTGTTCCCATGCCTTCTGCCACAATCACGGCAGTTCTGATTCCCGGGGTGTGATGGCTTTCCCAAAGTCCTCCTCGCAGGTGGGACGAACCTGCGGTTGTCCTTCATCAGCCTCTTGCCGAAATCTCTGAAGTTCCTCCCTGGCATAAACCGCGATCCAGATGCGGCAGCCTTCTCCTGTAGGTCTCGCTCTATTGCCATGGCTCTCTCATAAATCTCGTTGTAGTCTCTCAGTCCGGTGGCGATATCATACTCTTCAGCTCGGGTCTCAGACCTTCTCTGAATCTTCTTGCCTTGTCCCATGGGTCCTCAATCAGCCTTCGAGCGAACTTGGATAATCTAGCAAACTCGCCTTCATACTGGTCCACTGTCATTAACCCTTGGCGAAGCTTATGAACTCTTCCATTTTCCTCTCCTGGGCTGCCTCGGAGAAGTATTTTCCATTAAATGCTGCACAGAAAGCAGCCCAGTTTGGCCTCATATTGTCAGGAAAGACTCGCCCTCTGGTGGCCTTCCACCAGTCATCAGCAGTGTTCTGAAGCTGATATGTTGCCAACGAGACCTTCTCCTCGTCCGTGCACCCAAGCACGGTGAATGCTTTCTCTAGCTGTTCGATCCACGAGGCAGCTACTTCGGGTCCTTCCATGCCATCGAACTTAGGCTGTTGCAGCTTCAGGAACTGCTCCACGATATGGTGGGTCTGACGTCCTCCATTTCCATGCCCATTGCCCCCATGGGCTCCATTTGCAGCGGCCTCAGCTGCTTGGGCAACAGTGGCAGCTCTCTCAGCAGCTTGCCTACCCATCAGATTGCTAACCTCAGTCAGCACCCTCATCATTTCCTCTATCCTTGGGTCTCCCTCAGGTGCAGGAGCCCTTGAACTCGACGCACCGCGCTCGGTCTTCTGCCCCTATTGCTCATCCCTCTATTTCTTTCTCACACCTATACCAAGTAAAATTCCTTTCAGGAATTTGATACCCTAAGACTATCAATCAAGCTTTCGTCTACTGTCGCGTCCACTGACATGAATATGCATGTAAAGTTCGCTGCAGCTTTTAATGCAATTGGACTCGGAAGACACCTAGACTCACCCTGACGATGCCTAACCCAGGCCACTCTGTGCGCCACCTCAACTAGAAGCCTGTCAGGAGCCGCTCCTTGATCGGGTCTCTGCCCCGGCGACCACTCCCCGCCCTCATCATTTCTTGGTGCGAACAGTTGTCCTAAGTCACTCACCTCCAGAGAGAGCCCCACTCCACGTGTCCCATACCACGCTTCATCACAGTTTGTAGGCGTCCCGTCAGACCTGTCCCATACCAGGCTGACGGTACCCAGCCCAATAAAATATGATGCATGCACTTTTTAAATCCCAAACCTTTATTTTAAATCGACTTCATTTTAGACCATTTTCTTTCGATGAAGAAAACATGCAATGCATGATGGTCAAGCAGCGCACGACAACCGACTAGGCATATAAACACAAGCAACAATAACTAGCAACTAGTCAATCAGCAAACAGCACTCAAGCACCATACTCACGGGGCTATGCTTTAGAACCTTACCTCAGGTCCTGACGCATCTGCAGATTAGTCTGAAACATCATAATCTATAGTCATACCAGACTAATCATCTAACTCTGCAAGCACATGCGCCAATCAATTCATGCATTCTACCCTTCCTAATCCTTAGGTCTAGGGTCTGTCTTTCTAACTACCCAAATTCATCAGCCTTGTCACTCCAATTCCTCGAACGGTCTCGTATCGAGCTAACCTTGCTCTGATACCACTTCGAGCGGGAATGTCACGCCCGAACCCCAATCGAGCCCGCGACATCCCTGCTCATATCATGAAGAATCCTGCGTACGCCTGGCCTACGAATAGCGACGGCCCAGGATGCACATCGCGGCCAGACGACGCTATGGTCTAACGCAAAATCCTGAAACCTGCGGAAGCGTGCCTTCTACACATGCATACATGCACAAGATAATAGGGTAGTATGAAAAGACAAGAACACTTTTACAAAAGGAAACAACAACATATATATATAATCGAGCGTTAGGTACAGACCCCAAAAGAAAACCTCAACTAAGGTCAAGACATCTACGCTCTCACTAACTCCCAAAAATCACAACCAGCGACAGTGGAACTCAGTCCTCCTTAGGCTCCTCCTCGGGATTCTCCTCTGGGTCCTCCTCGGGGTCCTCCTCTGGATCCTCCTCATCAGTGTCCATGGCGTCGCCCTCATCATGGCCGTCAATCTCAGAACGTCCTGGGGACGGCAACTCCTGCAGTGGGTCGGGGTCGATCACCTCGCCACCATACTCGGCTGGCTGCAACAGGATAGGGTCGTCTTCCATAGGGATCGGAGAATCTCTCTGGGGTCCCTCAAAGCCATACAGGCCCTCCCTATACCAGGCCTCGAATCTATGGGGTACAAGGTAGGGTCCACCCTGATCTACTAGTACAGTCGTCACATGCCTATGCCACAGCGTGGCGTGTATATCAAAATGGAGGGTGATCTGAGTATCCATCTGCACTGGTAATCCAAAAAGCATCGGTGGCGCAGCCATCACGGGTGACCTGGATCTGTAAAAAGAAGGGCAACCACCGCCCGTGAGTCGAAACTCAATAAGCTCACCACTAATCCTAGCGTAGGATAGCGTATACTAGTGGGGTCGGTCCTATCCAGGGGACTAGGTTCGCGGTCCAGGGTTCAGACACTCTCAGTTACCCTCGGTACCAGACCCCAACATGCATGTAAACAAACGTGCAATTCATGGCGATACAATTCATGTCATACAGACGGGCACAAGAAACAGTCAAACATGATGCCATATGCAAGCTGATACAGGCCTCAACCGGCCATAACGGATCCCAATGGATCATGCCCGTCTATCACTCCAATTCCCATCAGGGCTCATCCAACAGTGCCACTCGGCAAATTTCCTCAACTGCGTATCTGACGCCTTACGTTGGTTTCCCTTTTCCCTCCATTTCCCCGCGTAACAACGCCTCTGGGGCACCTTCTCTTGTCACATCTCTGGTGACTCATGCCATGCTCTCAATGTATGCGGGGCCCACATGATTTCAACCAGCACTTCAGACATAGAGCATGCATGCAATGGTATATAAGCACAAGTACAGAGCACATCAAGAAGTCATCAAAGTAATCACGTGCTCGACAAGCCAACTATAAGAGAATCTAATGCCCCACACACGGTTCTTCGACCAGCCAAGCTCAATAGAACATCTCATACCATTTCTCTGGTTAAACCCATATAACTTTGAACCCCATCTTAGCGGACTCGATAACTCGGCCTAAGCCCAATCACCCATGTTAGTTCCCTGGGAGTTAGTAACCCACGATTTATGATTTAGTAACCTAATCAATCCTCAGGTGTAGTTGAATTAGGCTTAGCTTGGTTTAAGGCCCATTTAATGGATTCAGGTTCGAGTGGGCCGAAAGCCCGTTCTACGGTTCAAGGCCCACCAAGGTAGTTAGATCCACTAAGGTAAGTCGGCCCATTACGGTGTTTTCAAGCTCATTAGTCAAATCGGGCCCATTAAGGTTCAAGGTCCAATGAAGTGTGTTAGGCCCATTATGTGACAGTCTGAAATTCGACCCAATTGTCAGAATTTCTAAATGAATGGAAATGCTTCGTTAGTACACTCTAGTCGACGCTCGCTCAGGATTAGCTACCCTGAGATGGCTAACCGAAGGGGAAAGGCTATCTGGAATTTTTTCCCAATCAGCCGCCCGTTGGTTTGAGACTGAGACAGGGTTGGTATTTAATGAAATTGACCGTAAATGAAATTCGACGATGGACAATCGAATTAGTAAGATGAACGCAATGAAGAAATGAAATCAGTTTCAGAAATGTCGACTGAAGGTCAGACAGCCGGTGCACGTCGAGAAGCAAGACGTGAATGGAAAATTACCGAAATGCCC
>JAGVVM010019725.1:0-33107 GCA_019149425.1 Psidium friedrichsthalianum
AGTAGCAGGCTCCCCGTTCATTTTACGGCTAAGAGGAAACAGTTTGTAACACAAAGCATTAACTACGCCTAACATCATTTCTCACAAAATCCCATTTTATCAATGCTAAGGCATCCAAAGTTCCATTCCATGACGATTTGTATGTCTTTTGCATTCAGTTTCAATATTGCCTGAAATTCCCTCTTCTGTTCTAATCCTCCACTGATGTAAGACTCTTCGACTATGAGATATGTCTTGAATTGCTTTGTTGCTACCACAGCACTCTTCTCTTCACAACTATTTCAGGCAGCCAATCTTGAGTCTCTTGTCCAAGCTTTCAATAATATATGACAAAGTTGACAAAGACTATAGGTCAGAACTATTTGAGTTTTTCTGGACCAGGAGTTTTTCGTAATAGGGTAATATAAGAGTTTTGTTCACTTTGGGTCAGGAATATCCTATCATAAAAAAATTCTTCATGGCTTGAACACATCTCCTTTGATAACATCCAAATGCCGTCGGAATAAAATCCCATTTTATACATCGGGGGCCAGGGTTTTTGTTGAATCAAGCTGGAGGCTGCATCATAAACTTCTTCTAATAGTACTTCAGTTGTCAAATAATCATTCTCTCATCTTGGATAGTGCACCAGGGCAGAGATCAAGCCTAGTTTGTAGTTTCCTTTGACCCGTTAAGTATAGAAGCTCTCTAAAATATATCAACAAGCTTTTTGTTTTGATTAGCTGACATACCCTGGTGGCACTCATCTCTGTCAATGGAACCGTTTAACATTCTGTTTTCTATTTCTTTCTCTGATAGGTCATCGCTGAAAAATACTTTGTGTTTTTGTGTCGCCATATTTCCGGACCAATTATTCCTCATTTTCTAACTCCCTATACTCTCATTGCATCTCAATCTCTTCAAGCTCCCTTTGATGCAACACTCTGTTCTATCAGAAAAAGGGGCCTGACAATTTGTGATAGATTGGATTTCCTGAGTTAGTGTTATTTGAGAATTGGCTCCTTTTACTCACTCTCCAAGCTCTTGTTACACATAAAGCTTTTTAATCAAGTGTCGCAGTGTCTAAGCAGAGTCTTCCAAGCCCTTAATAACCTCCTCTACTTTAGCGATCTTCACCCAATAAACTTCAAAATGAATTCTCCTCTTTCTATGAACAGGTTGCGGCATATAGCGAAAGTAATAGGGATTTGTGATTGACCAACTATCGAAAGAGCAAAAGCTTCTAGACTTCAGGGGAAATTAAGCTGACCAAATCCAATTTCATATTACTTTGTCTAATTTCTCCTTCACCAAAATTCTCATCAATTCTCTATTATTTGTGCCCTGTATAAGCACAACCCTGACACTCACCACGGCACATGAGCAAAGCAAATCATAGACCACATTCCCAAAATGCAGTCATCGAACGATAGTTTGGCAGTCCCAGCGAATCCCCACTTTTCTTCTCACAAGAGTACAATATTAAATGAAATCCCCCAGCACACACAAGGTAATGTATCCGTCAATAGGCTTAATTGACGTCCTTTTGTCCCATAAAAGCCGTCTTTACCTGAAATTATTTGGAGCATGAATGAAGTATTCTCAGTGTCTTTCTGTTCTCACGGTCTTCACAGAACATTGACCATCTCCTTATCTGTAGACTCCCATGAATAGAAAATGAGTCATCCCATAGCAAGGCTGACCCACTCGCAATTCCAACAGGATTCACTACAAAAACTGAACTGAAAATTCAACAACGAGAAGGAGCTCTGTAAATGTGTTGAAGGAATCACCAATCTGTATGTTGATGCGAAGAAACCTGAATGCCATTGTTGAAATGGAAAAAGGCTGTTTCTTGATATTGACAAAATGGATTTCTTTCTAGAATGAAGGTAGAGCAGCAGCTACGACTTCTTCCTTTGGGCTACTTGAGGCCTACTTGCTAGTCCAATAGCAAACGAATTCACCTCACAAATGAAGGATAACAAATTCTGTTTCTGTTGTCTCCTGAGAAATATCCCTTGGGCCTATCGCGAGCTACCATAGCCCGTAAAGCTTGGACCATCAAGGGTGTGCCCACCCTTGACAATTTCAACACAAAACATTCATTTGTAACTCGATGACTTGTTCGGGCTAGCCACCATAGCCCATTTTGTTGCTTCTTCAATCATGCGAATAGGGTGTTCAATACCCGAGATTCATCAGCAAGAAGAGCTGACTCTTTCTCTCTCTCTCTCTCCTCTTGGTGATTGGGGTTTTTGGTCCCTTGCCTATCTTAATACCACTGCTATTTGAGCCAAGGGAGGCTTTAATCTTAGACAAATTCTTCTTCTGATTGTGACCAGAGCACATCAAATTGCCTAACGGTGTTTACTTTTCTCTTTCCTTGAACGCTCTTGGTCATTATCAAAGATCATATTCATAGGCATATCTTCCTCTACAGCATCTTCTCCTGAAATGTTCTGAGCCCGATTCAGAGGTGTAATCTGACTATGATTCAAAGGGGATTTAGGTACAACTTCATCAACTAAAATATTCCATCGTTTCCTTCTTATAGAAACCTTGCCAAAAAGGACTATTTCTAGAGATTCAAGCTCTAAGCCAACTTCCAAAATAACTGCCCAATTCAGATGTTGAATTTTTCTTCCTCATGTGGCACTTCTTCACAATAATTTGCATAATGCCCAATTTTATGGCACGAAAAACAGTAATGGGGTAGCCTCTCATATTTGAAATCCAGCAAGATCTTCTTCCCCTTATAAGTGGTAAGAGTACCTACAGTGAGGGCGTCATGTAAAAGGATCTCCCTTTGACTTGACTATTCTTTGAGCTGTTGGGCCTCGAGCATTAACTCTTACTTCCTTAACCAGGTCAACAGTACTGACAAGAGATTCCCCAACCTCCGGTGATAGGCAGCCTATTGGCAAACCAATCACATGAACCCAAACTCAAAATTGTAGAAATGGGGAGGGGTATTTGACTCACAGTCCGGCAGTAACAGCAAATGGTTTGAAAAGGGCCATGGGCCTCCCTCAAGCACCCTAGATTTTTTTACTTCATACTTGAAAGTAGGGCTGAAAACATCATGCCCCCGAGGAGCAAAACCACATTTTCATTTTTCCATGCTTTCTTCATAGCTGTTTGGAGTGCTTGGAAATTGACGCTGGGATTTTGGTAGAGCTGACTCGTTAATATAACTTGGTAGTTTCTATTTTTTCATTTGATACAATCCCTGAAATTTCTTTATCTAGAGTAACGTACCTAGTTTTCTGCAGAGAAGAGCCAAGCAAATGGCGGCCTTCTTCATCTTCCTCCATGTCTAGGCGCAAGAAAACCTAGGAAGAAGGCAATGCAAGCAACTAGGATGAGAAGGACCGAGAAAACTATGGAGTGGCTACCACCAGAAACAGAAAAAACTAATAGAGGGGAGGGAAAAGGGGAATTAGGTAAAGAAATAGCATGGTTGGCCAAGGAAGAAGGAAACCGGATACGCATGCCAGAGGAAGACGAGGTGGTATCAGATGGTGGCTAGGGTTAGGGAAAACTAACTCGTTGAAAAGCTGGAAATGGGGTGGGAGAGCAGGACAATGAGAGGCAAGAAAAGGAGTTCAATCCAAAGAGATGACTCAGATGTAAAAAAATGATGAGATTAAGGTTCGAGGATAGGACAAGCCATAGCTACACGCAAGGTAGAGGAGAACTACACAGTCGGTAGAGTTCAAAACCGTGTCATTTCGACCTTTCACAAAGCTCAATTCATCCAAACGCCTCATGTAAACATGTGTCGGCGTTCCCTTCCCACTTTTCTTCTTTTTAACCTTTTAGTATTTGTTAAATATGTCTTGAATTTTATATACTGTATCTGATTCGTCATCCGACCAGACATATTATTTGTGCAGCCCAAAAGTGAAGAAAAAATTGAGATTTGTTTGCTTGCTCTGGGTTGAGCTCTCCATGGGGGTTCGGGGCGTAATCCCCGAGAAATTTTTTTTTTGGGCACTATTTATACTGCAGCAAAGTTTTTTTTTTTTTAGGGTTCATGTTGATGTGATTGACGTCAAAGGATTTGTAATTTTTGATTAATAATGGAATTTTGTTTTGCCTCGCCCGTGGATGTAGATCATCTTGATTGAATCACGTAAATTCTCGTATTCTGTGTTTGTTTTTTTCCTCATTTGTTTTTTCAACAGTATCGATGCGGTCAGTTGAGGTGTTTAGGGATTTTCATCTCAAGATTGCCACCCGTTCAAATCCTAACACAAATTGCTCTGGTTCACTTAATTAAAAATTTTAACTATCTGATGTACATGTTTGTGTAAAATAACGTGTTAAAAATTAATACAACCAACAATCATCACAATCCTTTTCGATAACCAACTTTTCTGTCCCCTTGATCAAGTATGCTCAAAGACTCTTTCTGGGTCAATCTTTTCTGACAAACACAAATGATGTTTTAGGAATATCCACCACAGTACAAAAAACAACCAACTCTCCTCCGCCGCCTCCTCCTCCTTGGGAAATAATCAAGCATCCCATATTGGTTTCTCCACTGCCGATTCGCCATGAGAGAACTGTTGAGCAAAATGACCCATCATTGCAGGCAATCTCTGCTGGCTCATCCCTCCATCTCCATCCTCTGCTGCTGCTGCTGTTCGTGCAAATTCCCACATGTTGCGACCCTCCAAGCCCCAAAAAGTCGAGCGTCGTCACCCCATCGTTCTTACTATTGCTACTGCCGTGACTGTTAGTACTATACCTCCGAACATTGTTGATCCTATCGGAACATTCTTCTCTGACGGTAGCCTTCCTTGCCCGAAGCTCACCGAGCTACTGTCTTCATGATCCACCACCACTCTAGAAGTGTTCTTCATGTTGTGATGATCTGTGCCCACCATGAACATACTGCTAAACATCCCTATGTCGCCGCTCATCATTGCATTAGTACTCTCGTTGACATGCAGCATCGGGTTGTGGTGATGGTCGTGTGGGTTGCTCTTCTGGAGGAGCTGGTTGAACTGTTCAGGGTGGGGCGGTATCGGCGGCGACTGGAACCCATGATGAGGATAATGGTCGAAGGAAGCTGTGTGCACATTGTTGCTGTGATGCTGATGGGGGATACTGCCGATGCTGTATGGTGACGACATCGGCGGTGCTGGTCTGGTGGGAAGAGGAGGAGCAGAGATGGTTGGGATGAGCTGGGGTTGCTGCTGCTGCTGGTCAGGTCCTGCCAAGAAGCTCTTCTGGTGCATCATGGGAGAGTTGATGCTGTTGCTTGCGGTCGCGCCTATCTGGGCCGCCTTCTGCAGCAGCGCAGTTGCTGACATGTGGGCTGAGGAGGTGCTGCCACCGCCAGCCTTTGCTTCTTGGAGGTAGTTGAAGCCACCTGATGAGGTGTTGGAGCTGAGCTGAAGGCTCGAGGAGGAGGAGGAGAAGATGGCTGCACCCCTCGGGCTGCCAAAGAGCATGCCCGAGGTGGTAGAGAACATGCCGGGGTTGTT
Source organism: Psidium friedrichsthalianum (assembly GCA_019149425.1). Lineage (NCBI taxonomy): Eukaryota > Viridiplantae > Streptophyta > Magnoliopsida > Myrtales > Myrtaceae > Psidium > Psidium friedrichsthalianum. The sequence continues at coordinate 5,478 of JAGVVM010019725.1, forward strand.
GGTGTTGGGCTTGAAGGGCAAGGGGACGAGGTCCTGGGGGAGGGACTTGAGGGGGTTCTTGGAATCGGAGGTTGCTTTGAAGTCGGTGGTGGTGTTGATCATGGGCATTGAGGAGGGCAAGGGCATGAGGTCATGGTTAGGCATCTGCTGGTGGAGGCCTTGATTCACCTTGTTGTTCTCCTCGGCGAGCGCATCGCAGAAGGCACGGTGGGTGATGAAGCTGTCTCTCCTGCAACCCAGAAAATGTGTGAAATGGTAATGGGAAATGTTCCAACTGTTGCAATTTCATTTCATGGCCTTGAGTGTTTACTTTGTATGAATTCGGTAAGGCAGGTGAATTATACTTTTAATTCGGATGGGTGTCTATAGAATTGAGTTCGAAGAGAAGTGATTCACTTCTTTTAGATAAAATCATATGGATAAGTGCGTTGGAAGTCCTAAAACTTGGCATTGGCACGAAAGAGCAATTGCATCCTAAAACTCATCAAATAGGTGAAATCAAATCTTTCTTTTAAATAACTTTTTGAAAGTTTTAAGAGTCAAATTGGACTTTCGTGATAAGTTTTAAAATTTGATTGCTTATTTCAATAGGTTTTAGGACTCAATTACACTTTATGATAAGTTTTAGTACTTAATTAATCTTTTGTAACTGTTTCTATAGAAATTACGCTGCTTGGACACTGGATTGTGTATCTTAAGGAGAACATCTCTAACATCATTATGGCCAGTACTTGTATGCATGTATCTTTCAGACAATCCTTGATCATCCACCAAACAATGCATGCACATGCGATATCGATCCACAAGAGAAGGTTAGGATGAGACCTGGAAAATATGGTTCCGCAGTCGCACTTGTATTCCCGAGTCCCACAAGTCTTCTGGTGCGCTTTCCAGTCTGACTGCACCGCGTACTTCTTCGAGCACTTGTCGCACTTCCACTTCTTCTCGCCGTGCTTGCGGCTGTAGTGCTTCTTGATTCCTGTGAGGTCCCCGAGGGCGCGAGCTGGGTTGTGGTGCACGCACGTCGGCTCCGGGCAAATGTAGACCCTCTTCTTGGCCTCGTTAGGCGACCTTTGCCTGAGCTTCCATGGGAGGTTGTGCCCCCTTCTGTGCAGCTGAAGGTTCTGGTCTCTTTGGAAACCCTTGTTGCAGATCTCGCAGATGAAACGATTTGTCGCCATCAGAGTTGTCGGCGACAGAGCGACAACTTCAGCATTTGGGTCTATAGATCACAAAAGGAGGAGATTTTATAACTAGGAAAGAAAATTGAGTCAAATTTTCTTTCACAAAGGCAGCAATAATACAATTAGCAATGTTTGGTTTGAGGAATGGGATAAAGATAGAATAAAGCAGGATTAGTACTGAAATACTTGTTCGGCTTATTCGAAACCTTCAAATGAAAATACAGCAAGTGCTGCGATATATTACAAGATCTTCTGCTGTATAATACTACTAAAAATTGATCAAATTGGTTAGAAATGAAAAGTAAGACCTACGAAACATTATCGAGTCAGTAGTTCTCATTTCTAACAGCATTCTAGATAAGTCTCTCACCTCACTTGAGCTCAAGTGAACTGCTTGCGGTGCAAATTGTTTTCGGTGTCTTTTGTGCTTATAAACACCTATCATTAGGAGTATATTTTGACATCCACTCATGATCACATACATAACTTCACCACGTTTGAGAAAGCACACAACTAATTCAGGATCAGCAACATGCGTAACCAGTTTCCAAGAGGAGTGGATGAGTTTATTGCCTGGCGTCCCCGGCAGATTCCTCTTCTTCTTGGCTGGCTGTTGCTGCGAGGTGGAACCGCTATCGTTGGTCCCGCTGGAAGGTTGCGAGTTCGGCCCATGAAGATGGCCTTGCAACTGCTTTTGTTTCTCATGCTGGTGGACTTCCTCCCCAGTGTTTCCTGAAGAGAAGCTCCCCTCTTCACCTGTGAAGTTTGACATTTTTCTTTGAAGAGGTGCGGGGGTTTGATCAGAAGACAATAACTCGAGGACCTTTTTGGCTCCGTCTCTGCACAAAACCTGTTGGCTTTCTTCTAATTTGTTGTTGTTGGTGCTTGCCGGAAGGAGGGTTTGTTTTGTGATGAGACCAAGACAGGGAATTTGATCATGCTGGAAGGAGACAAAGTTGAGGGGAAGTTTCTCCATTTCTTGATAAGAAAGAAAAATGGGGCTCTTCTTTGGCTTTATGTAAGTGTGTGTGTGTATATATATAGAGAGAGAAGTTGGGAAGAGACAAACAGTTGCCCTAAAAGATCCCTTACATGAGATGTGTTATCACTCTAATTTATCTAAAATTTCTTTTCGGTAGGTGGTGGCGTATTAGTGGTTTAAGCATTTGGAGCACTCCCTCTCAAGTGTAAATCGATGATTTAACATGGTACTCCTAGCGCGGAAGTAAATTTCACATCATGAAACGATTCAAGAATAAGAAAATTCGAATGAAATCCTTTTTATTTATTCATAATGTAAAAGTTTTGGAACCATTTGTTTGAGAGCTTGAACCATTTGTAAAAGTTTAGTGCACATTATGGGTCATATATTCGACAAACAATAAGAATTTTGCAATTAGTTTTGTAGATTAGTTTTAGTGCAAATTGCACTATTCTTATTCGAAGGCTATTAGATTTAAGTTACTAAATGGAGGGAAGGCCATAGAAATCTCTTGTTGAAGAAATGAGGGACACAACTTTTAAAACCCCATCACATGTGCAAAATTAGACTAAATATGTGCGAAGGGTGGGGAGCAATATGCACGCAAAATAAATTTAGGGCTTTGAAAGGTATGGAATTTGGCGCTTCGATACCATAATAGAATGTCCAGTCAAAAAGCTTTAGTCACTCCCGTAATTTGTCGCTCTCTGTGAGCAATCAAATCAATAATGCTGTAATTTCTTCTTCTTTTTTTGTCTTCTGCTCTCTCTAGAGAGTTGATAATTCTTACTTGGGACCCCGCCCATCCGGATTCTAAGTATATTACAGATGTTGGATTATTACTAAGCAGCCATCCATCTATTTTGTTTTTTTAACGTAAATATAGAAACCCTGGAAGGTAAATTGAGAGTGAATTCACTCGCACTCACGCCTTTATTGTTCAAAAATTGTTGGCTAGTTTCAAATCGCTTCTTGAAGTGTATAATGTAAATTGTTCTGGTGAAGAGAGTTTGCCCTTTACTGGCACCAAGACGATGGCAAGGAGTTTTGATCTTAACTCATGTTGAACTAATAATTTTGGGACTAGAAAATTATGTACACTAGAAAATTTGTAAGTGGTTTTTGAGACTCTTGCCTACATCACTATATGTACTTCTATATAAAACCTATAAATGTGTACGTTTTAAAGATCATCTCACATCAGTAAAATCCATTTTATAGTAAGTTTTATTTATTTATGTAGTAGTATTCATCCACCTAATGACTTCGACACCAAAAAAAAAATCCACCTATTGACAAGATACTTGGCTAAAATTTATAATAGCTAGCTTTTTAGTGCTTTAGAGTGATTCACATAAATCTTTCGTGTTTTAGTAAAAGCACAGATAATATCTTTTTCACAAGATAGGATACAAAATGCAATTATTTTGGGTACTTATATTCATTAATAGGATATATATATATATATATATATATATATATATCCCTTCCTTTGCAATCTTATGCAAGATTGGCCTGTTCAAATACTTTGATGCTGGTAAATCACTTCACAACATAATCTTATTGAGCATAGAGAAAAAGTTTGATTTTTCTCAAATTTTTAACGAATGATGAGTTATTTGGCTATCTGAACAACTTTTTTTTTATTTGGATTTTCCTTTTATTAGCCTCCACATTCTAAATTTTGAAGTTCTCTAAACGTGAATTCTCCACAAATTCTTTAGATATGGCCTTTAGATTTCTTTTTTCTGCCTCTATCCTTCATTTATTAGCTTTTGAATATAGATTGCAAAAGGAAAAGATAAGAATCGGAAGAAGGTGGATGATAGTTGCATGGTAGAAGATGTGTCACGCAAAATCATGGCCAACTTGTCGACTTCTCAGTGGATTTCTACTCTGTCCACCGGAATATTTCAGAGTCATATAGTCATTAGAATTGTGTTCAGAAGCAGTAAAAGTCAACGAAAAATAATCTTGCAATAGTCTCGAGCTAAACAGGTTTAGCTTCCGCTTTTTGACGCAGTTTCAAACAAAGAAAACGAATCGAAGAAGAGACTTCACTAATGCTTATCTAAAGTATGAGTAAGTCCATCATTATTGAGTAGAAAAACCAATGAAATATTCAAATATTGGATTATATAAAGTTTAAGTTTATTTATTTTTTTTTGTCGAAAGTAAAGTGTAAGTTTAGAAGACATGGAATGATAGGAACTATTATTGTTATACTAAAGGGTAAGACTTCTCTTATACTAACATACGTTTGATCAAAGTATGGCCATGATTTTATTAAACGTACTACGTTTGTGTAAAACATGTGGACTAATTTTTTTCAGATAGGTCATGATTTTATTTAACTTAGGTATCTAAAGATGAATAAAATAAAACTAATCGTGGGATACCCATGTTCTTGGTTCTTTTGGTTTTGCCTTTTTGAAAGGAAGCAACTTTCTACAATGACAGAAAGATAATAATTATGGACTCTCATGTTCCACTTTGTGATTTTACTTTTACCAAAATTTCCTACTTTTATTTAATATGTACAATGTTAATCAAAGGTAGAATTTCTTTTTCCACGGTTGCTCTGATTAAGATACATTCTTAGTTAAATATATAAGAAATTTGGCTAATTTAATGCGATAATTGAAGCTTATTTTGTCACTACTCACTAGACAAGTATGTAGTTAGAGGGACATACGGTGCGGCATTCTGCTTGTCTTGATGGATTCGAACGGCCACAAGCAACCAAACAAGTGAATGCATTCACGATGATATATAAGCTTGGGTATTGTTTAAAAATTCCCGAATTAAATTGATTGATTAAGGAGTCACATCATTGTGAAAGCGCCCCGTAATGATCACCGGGGCATTACCTCACACAATACAAACATTAAGGTCTAATGTGTTAACCTCGTCATTGGTTCGTCGATAATGTTCCACCACAAAGTTAATTAGCTTGTTTTTCATGTTGTTCATATGAGTCGAATGCAACATAAGCTGCTTACAAATTGTGTCCAGAGTCACTTAAAATTCCATGACGTACAGTCTCTGTCTACTACAAAGTCCTATGAAGCCAACTCTACATTCGTCTCAACCCAAGGATTTATTGGGGTTCGGCACATAGACACAACGAAATATAGCGTAAAAACGATAAAGAAAAATCGAGATACAATATTTATTCTGATTTACCCTTAAACTAACATTACATCTGATAGGGGATTCCATTATAATTAGCCATGTGATTTTTTGTGGATGGAGAGTATGAACCACATCCCGACAAGATTCAAATATTTGTTGTATGCATGGTTTATTGGGCATGGGAAAAAGTCCGGACTCCAAGCGCGGCGTAAGAGAGTCGATTGGAGATTTGATGTGCATTACACCTGCTCCAACCTAAGATGGTTTAGACCCTTTTGTCTGATGTATAGGATTCAAATGAGTCTACGCATGGAAATTGAAAATTCAAGAACCCAACCTATGTTCTGACAGGCTTGTGCTAGGGTTTCCTCGTGAATGGTGTGGTCGAGGGAAGATGAAGTTTGCAATTGCGAGAAACATGCTCGTCCTTCGGACGTGTTCAATTCAACCACAAGCACAGGAAACGACAAGCCGCTTGGCAATAAAAAGAGGGACAAGAAGGAGACATCAACCCCTATACCGGACAACCAGCAAAATCCTAAAACTCCAGTCAAGAATATGTGCTTCGAAGACGGTTGGATCGTAGATTCTTTTGCCCCAATTTGATAATACTTAGACGCAACAAGAAAATCGCCATGTTATCATCGTCGAACATCGATGTTTTTGATGAGACTGAACGCCCGTACAACAACTCGGTGACAACAGATCTCCAACATCCATACGCTTCCAATTCGTTTTAGCCCCAATCTGAAATGTTTATTGAAACTAGGATGGTTTTATACGTAATGGGTTTGTACGAGGATGAAGCAGCATTTGGATGATGACAAGATTAAAGTTGAAAGGGGGAATTCATAGTGCTTCGTTGACAAAGGCAAACTATCTCTTGGATGATACCAACACAAATGACTGGTCAAGGCAACTTTTTTGAGCTGATGACAATGACTCAATCATAGAGAAGTAGTAAATGATTGGAGTATGGTCCAATTATTGATAATAAGAATTTTTCCTACTATTTTTAATGTGAAATTTTGAGTGAGAAAAAAGATAAAACAAATCATCTTTAAAAGAAATTGGATTGAAACAGTTTATTTTAAGTGGTTCAATCAAGAACCGGTGACCTTTTCAGTTTGATTCAATTTCCTAGACCTCAACCTAGTTGAAAATCTGAAAATTAGTTAAATTGGGTTCAAGGGATTTTCAAATTAGGATAGTATCAATTATTTCTATGTTATTCATAGATAATAATACACATGCAATTTTGTAAATTCAATAAAAAAATAAAGTTAAAACCACTAGTACATAGACACATTCATATTACGATTCAACTAATAGCCATGGATGGATGCAAATTGTCTTGTCCACGTGTATCGAATAAGGCTCCACTCACATGGTTGTTGGCATGGCCTTCGCGGTTAATAAGATTAAGTGGCATTTAAACACATGATCTGCTTGATCCAAATCAAGCATTTAACCACTTACCAAACCTTAGGTAAGATTTGAACCAAAAAAAAAAAAAAACTTAAATAAGAGTGAAAATGAAAATCCAAAAGCCTGAAATTCTGACCCAGCACGGCCTTAAATTTCTTAGCCTAAATAGTTTGGGTGGGGATTTCGGGCTCATTCACATATTGAGTAGGGCTAGATTTTTAAGCTTCATTGTGTAAAGCTCAAAATAGCCTTGCCTAGATTGACTCGAATTTCTTCATATAATTTTTATTTTTATAATAGAATTTGATGAATTTTTTTCATGAGATGCACAAATGAAATTTTACAATTGAATTAGTCATGTTTTTAAATTATTGAATTAATTATTTATTCGGGCCAATCTTGTTTAGGTTGGTGCTTGATTTCCAGCTTGGAGTGTCCAAGCCTGAAAGTATTGGGCCAGGCTAGTTTTTAAGAGTAAGCCCGGCCCTTTTACACCATTACCGTCAGATGTTGACGTCCTATAATAGAATCATGTGATTTCTTCTGATCACCTGACAAGAAATTGAGAGAATAGTACTCTAATAGGTATAAATTTAAGACAATGTCATCGATTAATCGATGTGCGAATTGATAAGCATAAAACGAGTTATAAACTGAAATGCTTTAGTTAAAGTGTAGTATAATAAGTATTCTAAATGTGTATAATTTGTTTAACTGAGTAGAAGTCGTATTGAAAATCACGAAAATTGTATTGTATCCTTTTGAAAGAGATTATGGGCCTCATGTTAGATTTGGGCTTGATCCAGCATAAGACCATAAACAAGATGGGCTAAGTGGGGACTACTCTCCCCCTTCTCTCCTAGAGAGTATCAAATGCAATGTGTTAACTAGGATAAGAAAGCAAAAAGTAAGAAATATAGGTAAGGCTTTTACCTGGGCATGAATGAACCCCCGGATGAAGAGAAGATCTCCCCTCCCTTTGACTAAATCATGGGGAGTCCCGAGTAGTTTACCGGACAAATGAAGTTGTTGTGACGATACCTTTCTTGAAGATGGGAAAAGACTTCCCTTCATCACGAGACTGATCGGATCTACCGTAGACACCCAAGAGACCTCCACAAGGCGCGCTAAAAGAGTAAGAGGGCCAAAAATTAGGATTATGGATCTCCACCTTCGATTAAGGTTTCGTCTGTTTTATGAAGAATGTATAATTTGAAAATATTTTCTGAAAAAAATTACTTGTATCGATTGAAATAATTAGTTAATGATTCGTCTTTTCCCATCATCTTGCAAATCCTAAAGAAAATGCTAAACGTGAGTTTAACCTAACTTAACCAATTCTCTTACAATTGAAATGATTTTGGGCTTTTGGAAAGAAACAGATTTGAGGGGTTGGCCGACCTTCCTAACTTAGTAAATTTACATCTCAAGGATTTCAAAATTCATCAAAAGTACGAGATTGGTTTCATTCCTCATCAAAAGTACATGTCCAAACTCTTTATCTTTTAAGGATTCTGTCCGTCTTTGGGAACGGATAAGTTTTGGACCCAAGATAACCTCATAGAACACCTTATATCACCTCAGATGCTGTCATATCCATTTATGATACTAATCACTAACCCCGATACCAAAACATGGTTTTAAATCAAATGATGTTTCCACAACACAATAGTTTTCTTCCCCTACTTGTTAGGAATCTCACTTGTCATAGATCAATTTGCCCTTAAAACTCGTACATATCCTTCATGCAGATTCTCAAAAATTATAAAGACGAAAATGCTGTCTACCAAATTGAGTAAATAATCAAAGAATTCTATTTGTTCTTTTTTTATTTTGTTTCCAACATTTTCTATCTTTCATTTGTGATATTTAAACTTGTCGTAACTTGCATGAATAATATCTGTTTATATTACATTCAAAGTTATTAAAAAGAACCAAAAATTTCAATCTTTTAGTCCATTCATCAATTATTCAGTATAGATCGTAGTGATAATACATTATAATGAACATTATATATATTTTTAAATCAAGTGAATCCTTTTCATGCTTTAAGTCATAGGCACTACTTTACAAATTATGTCTATTTGCGTTTTCCATTTTCCATTTACTAATATTATATATCGTTATAATGGTCTTTTTCTTTAATTTAAATACAACTTTTCCATTAAATAAGAATATATTTACTCTACTAAAGAACCTAGATTTAATTTTAGTAACAATTAAACTTTGTTGTAGCAAAAATAATATTTGCTTTTGTCACACCACCGTCACTGTCACATGATTGAGTGTGGAAAAGCACAAGAGCTAACTAAAGGAAGACAAAATTGTGTTAATGCTACTTTAATAATTTACCCAATATAATATAGGATATTTTTAGTTTTACAATTTTCAAGAGTTCATGGGGACTGTGAGTCAGCTTTAAGTGCAAGCTAGTCTAATCGAAACACAGAATTCTGAAATAACAATAAAGAAAAAGGTTGTGGTAGAATACTATTTGATTGTGAAAATACCATTTTGGGAATTTATATCGTTAGCATGTTCAGGTAACCTATAATTATCAATGCTTTGCTAATTTGAAGGGGATCCATCTTGTAGATAGCCTTCTCTGATTAACCTTAGTTATCTAACTGACAACAGTTTGGCTAATTAAGGGTGTGTTTGTTCGTGGAAAGCTTCTTAACGGAAGAAAATGTTTTCTGCACAAATTATTTACAAGGACCATATTATTTTAGTTGTTTTTGCGGTGTAATCGTGTACTGGACAATTTTATATATATATATATATATATATTATATATAGATCTTTTTCAATAATTATTCTCTATGTTATAGTTTGTATTTTTCCCCTAAATGAAAGTGTAAGATGATATTAGAATCCTTGTCTAAAATACTATTAACATACTAAATAAAATTAATCTCTCAGTAGTCATGGAACTTCGCGCGAGAATGGTCTCTATTCTGCATGAGCGTGACGAGTTTGAGAAAGCAATTTTTTTTACGGGATGAAGAAATCATTTCCCCCAATTTTAACTACAGTTTTTTCCCTTGATGGTAAAACTTTTTCTACTGATTATCCTGTTGCAGCAGACCAAACATATGGAAGTTTGGAAAATCGTTTCATGGAATCACTTTCATGAAAATAAACACGTCCTAAGATGGTTTATTTTTGGGTTAATAACCAGGGTGTATAACTAGGACAGCTTCAATTGGCCAAGGAAAGAACACCATGAGAGCTTTAATCACCTCCACTTTTGAAAAGCAAACGTCATCGGATCATATTTCTGGTACCGATTCTCCATACCTCAATCAATTCCATTTGACGTTGATTTTATAATGACGTAACCGCCACTTTTTTTCATCACAATTTAGAAGGGTATTGAAAGATGGAACTTTGAGCAATATTTTTTTGCCCCAAGTGGAATTTGAAAACATGATTAGATATAGCAAAATAGAGGGAAAAAAAATTAAATAGCACGAAGGCATCCGGCCGTGGGGTTTGGTCCCAGTGGAAGTTTGAGGAAGAATAAAGAAAGAACATCAAGAAAGGACAACAAAAAAGATTGTATTCCAAAGCAGGCAATTAAAATTACAGAGGCATATGCCAAATTAAGGTAAGGAGGACCCTAAACAAAGTGAATGTGGAGCAAAAGAGGAGGTATTACATTCCTTAATCCTCATTTAAGACTTTAACTTAATGGGAACAAAACCCTACTTTCTAGCCAAGGTCACTAAATTCAATCTTGGATCAGATCATGTCGGATGCCCCTATAGAGGAGAGCAAAGTGGAAAGAGAAGATCTTACAAAAGCAGGTAGGTGGTGGCCTCCACAAAAGAGGAGAACAAGCTGATGCACATAAGATTTTCTCAGGGTCCTCTTTTTTGATGGAATTATATTGTATGCGGTAAGTTTGATTAGTTTTCGGTCCGGTCTGGTCCGGTCCCATCTAAAAATTAGGAACCCGACTGACTGATTGGGTTCGGTTTTTCGAGTGACCCAATGGAACTGTGAATTATTAGTAAGATGAGTAACGCAAATTCAAATTTTAATATATTAGTCAAATTAACTTTACATTTAAGAAATAAAAAATAAATAAAAAATAATCGGTTAGTACGAGTGGTTTGGTTCCCCATAGAACCGGGAACCGAATAGAAAATCTTATTTTCCAATTTTATGGAACCAGAATAGTGTCCTACGGGAACAGACTAAACGACCGACTTTGCTTTCAAAAACTATTACTAAATGACGATGCCTATGTGGTTGGCGTCATATTGACCAAGCTGAGAATCCGAGGGAAACAACAAGTGGTTGATGCTGCTAGCTTTGCTGATGAAATAGTAACTTGATGGCACTTCCTCATATGATGGGGCCTTACAAACTATGTGATAACAAAGCAGGCTAATGTTAGCTATTGGATGAGACAAACAATGTTAAAGGCAACATTGACCAAAGGATCTTAGGACTTTTCAGGAAAAAATGACAAGAAGCGAGATTAGCTCTAGATGTGCACTTAGGTATGCACGTCTATACATCACACTAGGTTCACTTTAGGATCGTCTAGCTCTGATACCAAGATAAGAATTGGTAGACTACTGCCAACAGTTATAAACGCTTAATTTTTAGAACAATTGGTTGATAAAACCACACATGATATATTTTTGGTAGAAAAACACATTGAATTTATATATATCATAAGCCCACTGGATTAACAAATCATGTTGGGTTTTTAGTAGTCCCGGGCGCTCGTCACATACATAAAAACATGTCACACACACAGCAAAAGAAAATAAATTTAAACGGTGCCCCAGATCGTCTTAGAAATCCTCGATACTTTAATCGAAAAAAACGAACTTTCTAAAGCAACTTTAGAACAGAGGTTGGATGCGGCTCTGCTTCTTTGTCCTCGAGCCCAAGAGGTATCGAGCCTCTAGTTTAGACACGCCCCGACACTTGTGTGACTTGAAAGAGGAAGATTTGGAGAAATGGCCCTCGGATTATGCTAGTAATCCTCGCGGCGTCTCAATCCGAATCCTTCGTTTTCAACCATAGAACACAATTTTTGTGTAACCGAATCGGTTGATTCTTGAGCTCACCATTTCATGAAATCTGGCACGTATATATGTGACTCTTACAAGTTTCTAATCTTTGAACCTTGGCCCCTTACCCCTATTTATAGAGGATTAGAGAGAGGGAGAGAATGAGGGGGAGGGGAGATTTATACCGCCCCCAAAAAATCGCCTCACATGGTGGCCAATGGGAGGCCGCTACGTGGGCTACTAGTTAGCCACATGGCACCGCCCCATGGGGTGGTGGTCAAGGCGGCAATGTTGCCTCCTTTGACCGGCCCATTGGGCAGCCCAAACGGCGTCATTTTGGCGGCGATTCTCATCCACGCGGCTCTAGACATTTTAGGCTTGATTTCTCTCAAGTTTTGTGATCAAATCACGTCGTTTGATGTGCCAAACGTCTCTGTCAAATGGATAAAAAATCATATCCTACTTTTGACTTTCTAGAGGATAACCTTTTTTATCCTTTCTTTTGGATAACAAACCTTATCTAATGATGATATAGGCATGATGTAATCATTACATCATCCATGAAATCATCATGATGTCATATCCGTGTTATCAATTTCGTCCTTTAGTGAGCTTTAAAAGAAGAAACGAATCCAATCCGTTTTTAACTCATTTTGACTATTCGAATAGTCCTATCGCATTCTTGCGATCCTGTCTTCGTTATGGACGTCACCAGATGTCGGTTAAAGCGTGCGACATCCTTGGGTTCACCCTGAATTGGTAGTGAGATTCCTCAAAAATTGATCGTCCCAAATCAATCCTTAGATCCCACAAACCGTGAAAACGTCTACAACATATCACGGTTACCCAGTCAGAATGAAGTACGAGGACAAAGTGAACTATTGGCCTTAGTTCAGAGTTATTTAGTTCTTCTGTCTTACCATGTCCTGATCGAATAAGGGCCATGGATATCTGAGTCAAACCCACAGATTCGATCATATGCACAAATCTATCTGATGTGCATTCGACGAGACTCCTCTCGACTTCTGCCTTGACCAAGGACTTTCTAATGCACCGTCATGCATATATCGCATAGGACATCAACCTCATCTAATGAGGAGACAGATCCCAACTGTTGCCCACGCCTGTGACTTCGTATATGGAGAACTGTGACCATATGCATAGAGGCGGATCAATGATCGGCAATATCGTACCTGTGAACCATAGCATCCAATAAACAAGTCAGCATCATGGTTTAGGTCTTAGGACCATTAACACACCAAAGCCAAGAGTGATTGAGACATTGACCAAGCACGAAGCCACAATGTTAGTCAATCGCTCTTTCGTCATGTTCAGTGGATTCGATCGAGCTCGTTTCGATACGAACACCTGTGTTCCAACTTAGACGTCTAATGTCCGATGACTTGTGACTCGTCATCCCTATTGGGCATCCAATGCTCAATAGTGAAGCTGCGAACATACTGGTCTCAACAGGCTCGCGGATGCCCAATCCACGATACTTCGACTAGGAACCAATTTGAAGATCAGAGACCAACTGATGACCCATTACACATATTCTTTACTCCTCAAGAATAGGTATCAGTTCCAACTGATCTAATGGACTTTATTCATCTAAAATAAAAAGGACAAGATGAATAAACAAGCGTCTTGCCATTTATATAATATTGATAATACAATATTTATGCCATACATGTGACTATCACATGGTTGTTTTAGGGCATACTCTTAACAAATCATAGGTGAGGTGCATCTCTACATAGCAAGGCCCAAAGGGCAAAGGGTGGGGGAACAACCAATTCTGTGGAAGGCTTAGATTTTGATGGGCCTTCGTAGGCCAATCTGCAACTGAGTTTGTACTTCTTGGGCAGAATTCAAGTCTCATGGATGATAGGCCCACAAGTAGGTCCATGCACTCTCTGATAAGTGAATGAAATTCCCAACTGACTTGGTCTCTTCCGATCAATGAACGAATAAGTTCTAATCTATCTAACTGAAGAACCACTTTGTTGAAACCTCTCTCACGTAGGAATCTCAATGCCTCAAGGATGGCTAGAGTTTCAACCTGGATCACCAGGCATGCCTTGATTGATTTTGTGAAGCTTGATATGGTCTCGGCATATGCAAGCTATCACGGCATCCATCGACCCTCCTCGAGTAAACGATCAACATTCAATTTCAGTTTTCCTCTCTCTGGCAACCCAGCTGATTGGAGCTTCTGATTCTACCTCTTTCCCACTATTGCTTTTCGAAGACTCCATCTTTTGTAATTATCTTGCATAACCTATGTTGATTCTACAATTTTCTATGCATTTAGGGTTTGTCCTCTAAAAATTGAGTTGTTTCGGGCTTTCTAGATGTTCCACATAGTTGTCACAATCATTTCCAAGGAAAGTAAGCCATCTCGCTTCCTCAAAAACTTCAATAGACATGTTTCAATACGAGTGATCTCTTGCTCTATAACCAATAAGCCCAGTCTAGGGTTTAACCACACATTTTGAATTTAGGGATAGAGTAACAAGACATGTTTAGTTGTCTCCACTTCATTTTTGCAAAGAGAACATACTGGATTAGGTATTATTAGGTGTATACCCTAAAACAACCATGCGATGGTTTATTTGGACATTTTATTGTACTTTTAATCATATATCAATAGCAAGATGTGTTCATTTATTTTGTCTCATGTCTTTAGATAAATGAAGTCTATAAGATTAGTCGTGATTGAACCTATTCCCAAGACATCGAGAATATGTGTGACAGGTTTCAGTTAAACACGATCTTTAAATTGTTCCTGGTCAATGGATCATGAGTGGACGTCAATAATCCTATTGAGACCAGTGTGTTCGCAACCTTGTCATTAAGCATTAGATACTTGATGGGGATGATGGGTCATAAATCATCGGATATTAGATGTCTAATTGAAACACAGGTGTTCGTATCGAACAAGTTCGATCAAATTCACTGAATATGACACATAATGAACGATTAGCAAGCATGGAAGCTTCGCATGGGGTCAACATCTAATCATTCACGCTTTGGTGAGGTGTAAAAATCCTTAAACCTAAGGCATGATGCTGACTTATATATCGAGTGGCTATGGTTCACAAGTGCTCATATTGGCGGGTCGTCGATCTACCTCTATAATGGATGCTCATAGTTCATTCGCATACGAAAGTCATAGGTGTGCATAACAGTGGGATTTATCTCCTCATTTAAAAAATGAGGTTGATGTCTTATGTTATCTATTCATAATGGTGCATGAAAAATCCTTGACCGAGGTTGACGAGAATGTCTCATGGATTTGCACGTCAAATAGATTGATGCATATGATCGAATTGGTGGCTTCACTATAATCCATGACTTTTGTTCGATCGGGACATTGTAAGACAAAAGGATCGAATTACACTGTAAACTAAAGTTGACAAGTTCATTATGTTCTTGTAACATTCACATTGTTTGGGTAGTCATGATATATTTCTAGGTGTTACTCATGGCTTGTGGGACCTAGAGATTGATTAGGGACAGCCAATCCTCTTAGTGATATTAATTGGTTAGTATACGTCCTATTGCCAACTTAATGGTGAACCTAGAAATATCACACACCATAACCAATGCGTGACGACATAGAAATAGAAGATGGAATTGCAAAGATGTTTGCAAATATGACTATAGAGATAGTCAAGAGAAATTAGATCACATGGAATTTGATTCTAATTTCTAATTGCGAACGGATAAGCATGCGGTGCAAGGGTGATCTCAATATGATGTCATATTGATGTGACATTTGCCCGAATTATGAGATGATAAGAGATAAGATTTCTTATCCAATAAAAGTCAAAGGATAAGGTTTGTTGTCTGTCAGACGAAGTGGGAAAAAGGCGAAGATATGCTAGATGAAAAGTGAAATGGCGTGGGGTAAGATATGCTAGCGACGCCACCGCCCTATCTGCCCCTAAACCGTCCCTAAATAGAGCGGTTTTGAGGAGTTCCCTAACCCCTATAAAATAGGGATTGGGGGCTAAAGTTTAGGGAATTCTTTCCTTTGTTTTCTTTGCTCATACTGCATGAGTTTTGTGTGTTTTTCTTCATGCACGTGTGAGAATTATTTTCACATGAAACACTGAGGTTCGTGGGTTGTTCGTAATTAAAGTTTGAACCTAGATTGTTGCCTCCTCAAGTATCGCTAGCACAATCAATGGGTGAAAGTTTTAGAGCTTTGTCTTCCGTTGGCTCATGATTTGTGGGGTGTCAGAACTAGAAGCTCGACATTTGTGGAGCTCGAAAACATAGTGATCAACTCGGCTTAAGCTCCACTTCTTGAGGTAAGCCTTAAACCCTCTTGATACATGTTTTAGTTTCTGATTGAAATACACGGATAGTCCCTAAGAAAGATTCATGTTCGAGTTTGGTTTATTTTCGCTGCGTTACTCTGTCTTGATGAAAATTTATCGTGTTTGCCCATACGAATCCAACAGGTACAATTTTCCTTTTCCATAGGTTTTCTTTCGCAAGAAGAGCATCCTGCTATGTACTCCATAGAATTTTTTTTACCTTTGCACATGTCTTGTTCGAAATCGAGTTCTAGAGTGCTCTGGGTATTTGAGTCTAAGATGATGGTTATTCTATCATTTTCTTCCTTTCCAGCTGTTGTTTGAGTAGATTGTACCCATTTTAGCTTCCTAATTTTGTTCCCACCCAACAAGTTCATCTTTGCTTCCTAGGGATTAATGATAATGGCTAAAATCTCGTGCTTTGTTAGTTCATTAAACAACATTAGCAAGTTTTTGCTGATTCCACTGCCCTTCTACATCATCTATTAAATTTGCTACCTTCATAACATTCTTTGGCCCACCAATCAATCCTCTCTTCAACCACTTATCATTCATGATATCCACTTTCTACCCATTTTCAATTGACCATACAGTTGAATTGGTAACAGCTTCCCTTCCAGTGAGCAAGCTTTGCCATCCCCAAGATGGTCTTGCTTCTTTCTCTGCATGCCAAAATTCATTTTGGCTAAATAAATACTCTTCAGTACTTCGCTCCATAAGGCATATGGATTTTTAATCAATCTCGAAACCTGTTTCCCCACAATTATTAAATGAGATCAAACCTCTAAAACTTGTGCCCCTTCATCTTTCGAAATTTCTACATTTTACAATGTGTACTAGGTTTGAGTTATTGCTTTTCCACCAAATGTTTGCTACTTTCTGCTCAATGGCTTTACAAATAGAAATAGGGATTTTAAAAATGGACATGGCATATTGAGGCAATGTTTGAACCATAGTTTTCGGCAAAATTTCTTTCCTAGCCTTTGATATCAGTTGTTCCTTTTAGCTCTCCAATTTCATATTTACTCTCCCTAGAATCCAAGAAAATATATTTTATTAGAAACTCCCCAGTCTAATGGGATGCCTAGATATTCCCTATGTGGCCAATCTCCAAGATCCTTAGTTCTCTTGCCATGTTATCCCTGACTTGTTCAAATTAAATGCTTATCTAGATTCAGGCTACTAGCTTTGTGCAAAAATCTCTTCCTTTGCTTTATCTTGGCTGCCCTTTGTACACCAGTTGAAAAAGTAAATCTCTCTTTACTAATTTTATTGACAAAGTTGGGAATCGCATGGAAGGCTAGCAAGCTAAAATGCTCTTCATGGAAGGTCATTTAGTTCTTATCAAGCATATCTTCAGAGCATGCCTGTTACATGCTCTCGGCTATGGACCTAACAAGTAATAGAGAGAGCTTAAGAAAGCCGTTGCTCTAATGGCTCGCTACAGAATTCTTTACAGTTCTTTACTTAGGGCGTTGAAATATCTCTATCCTTTATATATTTGTTCTTGAGTTATTTGAAATTTTGTTGTCTCGTCCTCTGTTACGAACTGGGATCACTTGCCATCAATAAGTTCTTGCCAATAACCATGCCATAGCAATATTGATCGAGCACTATTGAAATATTCTGACATTCTACCACTGTTCCATTCAAAAAGAAAATAGAATCATCTGCATAAAAAAATGAGATAAAGTTGGACAATACCTATTTAGCTTGATCCCCTCGATGCTGCCAATTTCCACAACCTCTTTCATCATAAAGATAAGTAGTTTGTCACAAGGATGAAGAGGTAGGTAGATAAAGATCCTCCCTATCTAATATCTTGAGTTGGCTTGAAGAAAGGAAGAGATTCTCCATTAATCTTCACACTAAAACCTGATGTGGACATACACTGCATGACCCATCCAATCCTTTTTTTTTTTTCACAAAACCCCATTTTCAACAACCTCACATGGTATATGAATATGAGGTGTTCAATTTTTTTTTCAAGTCCCTATTAGCCTCTCCAATCACATATTTCCATTCTTTAGTCTTAGGTCAAAGTCTAGAGTACTCGTAAGAAAGAGTGTTAGAATAATTAAATACTAAATAACGACTTCATTTAACATCTTAAGATTTTAAAACATTTGGCTGTGGTTCAACAAAATCTCATTGGTATTAGAGCAAGAAATTCTGAATTCAAATCTTTTAGGCCCCTATTTGTCTCATCCATTGCATATTCCTATTCTTAGGCCAAAGTCTGACTTACGTGTGAGTTTAAGCTTTTTAAACAATCATTGCATGAGGTCTTGAATTGAAACCTTTCTAAGCCCCTATTTGTCTTCCAATTTACATATTTCCACTGTTTAGGCCTAGGCCAAAGTCTAGCCTATGCATGAAGGAAGTGTTAGACTATGTAAATATTAAACCACCTATTCATCAAACAGATTAAGTTTTTTAAATAATTGATAGTGACCTACAAAATCTTGACAAATAAAAAAAATTGAGATTTTTCTTTGTTGTGCTTCGATCGTTGTGTGTGTATTGCGATATAAGTGTTTATTTGATTCCACGGATCGGATTATGTATGTGCATATTGTTTCTATTCCATTAAATTGGTATCAAAGCGGGCAAATATGTTGGAGAGCCGACCCAATGTCCTTAATGATAGCAATAGAAGCACCCTTCTTGGTAATGAAGATCAGGGAATGCGGGCTTTGTCTTAAGGCATCTCAACTGGTAGAATATTCTGTATATATTCTAGAATATATATTGTTGTTTATACTCTAGGATTGTTTCCTTCCAGATTAGGCTTGTTGTACCTATTTATTATGGCTTCGTGCCTTAATGCAATATAGCTCAAATTTCAGATCTTTGTTTTCTATCATGGTATCAGAGCAAGGGTTTGCTTCCTATCAATAATGTATGTTGATCCTTGACTATGGCGGTCCCATTCGTCTTCTTTATCGTGCCAGTCTCCTGATGTTGTTTTTGATCGCATTGACTTTGCAATACGATGTTGGTTGATATGGGTGATCTGAGTGATCGGATTGATGTAAAACTCGATGGGTCCAATTATGCTCTTTGGCGGCAATTGGCTATGGCTGCACTTGTTTATCGAGATCTGTTTGAGCATGTCGAGGATGTTTGCATCTATCCTGCCCAATTCAAGGAAGTGAGCAATCCAAACTCATAAATGAGGCAATTGCTTAGCGTAATTTTGACATTTGAGATTGGACTATTTCTGATCGAAGGGCTTAGGCCATCATATTCGGCTCTCTTGATCATACCCTCCACAGTTTGCTCACATCACAGATGCGAAGAATCTCTAGGATCAGCTTGTAGACATGTTTATTTAGACTGGCTCTATCCGTGTTTACCGATTACATCAAGACATTGTTGTTACTACTCAGGGCACTCGATCAATCCGTGAGTTTTATAATTATTTGAAGCTTAATGTTTTATCTTCCACTTTATGTTCAACATGTTCTAGTTGTACCACATGTTAGTCATCTTGGCTACAGACTCTGGATCGTCTGCGACTCTATGATTTTCTTATGAAGCTTCGACCTGCTTTTGAGGGTGTTCGTAGTTAGATTCTTTATCGGAACCCCACCCTCTCTTCTTAATGTTGTCAAGGAGCTTCAATCTAAGGAAACTTGGTTGGGTCTTCTCTCATCCTCTGCGGTATCTGATCCAACAGCCATTCTCGCTACTCTTCCATGGGTTGCTGCTCGGCCTACACCACCGCTTCAATCTGCTCCAACACAGGGTTCTCATCAGTCTGCTTCAACTCAGGGTTCTCATCAGACTGCTCAATGCTCTTGTTGTCATCATTGTGGTCAGATTGAGTCCCTCTGTTATAAGAAGCGGTGTGATACACAATGATCTTTTTGAAGTCCACCTGCTCCTACTCCGGCTCAACATGTTTCTGTCGCCTCTCCTTCTGTGGATGAGCGATTTGTTGCTCTTGAAACTTATCTAGCTCAATTGAATCAGTTTCAACTTGGCTCTCAATTATCTAATTCGGGTCCTTCGGTTGCTATTACTCCCGTTGGTTCTTCTGCAGCTGCTGCTCCTCCCTCAGGTGGTGTCTCTAATACTTGGACTCTTGACTTAGGAGCTACTAGACACATGTCTATTTCCACTGCCTATCTCACTGAGCTTTCTGAGCTCAAGTATCCAACACGATTCTTTACAGTTGATGGTTCTCCTCTTATGGCTATCCGACAGGGGATTCTTGTTTGTCCTTAGGATTTGTGTTCCTGATGTGTTATATGTCCCTTCTCTGGCGCTTAATTTGTAGTCTACTGGTCAGCTTACTGATGCCGGATGTGTTTTGAGTTTTATTGATTGCTCTTGTTTTGTGCAGGATCGTTTGAGTGGTAGGATGATTGGCAAGGCAGTAGACATGGTGAAATATACACTATGCGATCTCTCCACCTTCTAGCCACCTCCACTTCCTCTCCTTATCCTGTGCTAGCTACTGTGGACCTTATGCGATGGTGTCAGCGTCTCGGGCATGCTTCCTCTTCTTGTATCTCTATCCTTCATCAACAAGGGTTCTTGGTCCAGTTTCCTTTGGTGTTCTACCTCCCTACTTTATCTGTCCTTTAGCAAAGCAGTCTGCTTTATCTTTTCTTGCAAGTACTTCTAGCTCTAGCAGTATTTTTGATCTTGTTCATTCTGATGTATGGGGCCCTGCTCCTATTCCATCCAAGAGTAGTTTTAAATATTATATTTCATTTATTGACGATTATTCTCGCTATACTTAGGTCTATCTTATGCGTCAACGTAGTGATTTTCTTGCCATTTATCATACTTTCACTGCTATGATATCTACACAATTTCATAAGAAAATTAAGGTTTTTTGTTCTGACTCTAAGGGGGGATATCTCTCGAGTGCTTTTCGTTCTTTCTTAGCCAGTGATGGGATATTACCAAAACTCTCTTGTCCTGGTGTCTCAGCTTAAAATGGGGTTGCTGGACGTAAGCATCAACATATTCTTGAAGTCACTTGTGTTCTTTTACTTTCTACTTTGATTCCTACTGAGTTTTGGGTTGAAGCTCTTCTTATTGCGGTTCATCTACTCAACCGCCTTCTTTCACCTGTTCTTCATCTGGATACACCATTTCAGCGACTTCATTCTCACTCTCCTACTTATACACATCTTCAAGTTTTTGGGTGCACGTGTTTTGTACTTCTCCCTCCCACTAAACGTACGAAGTTAACTGCTCAATCCATATCATGTGCATTCTTGGTGTCGCAACCTAAAATAAATCAGTGAAATTCCAAGTTAACGGATTATATAGTTAATCAAATTAACTAACCTGATTCGGACCCTCCCTCGTCCTACCGAATCACAACTTTGGTTCAGTATTTAATATGTGAAGATTTTCAATAGGAGTCGCTACTAATCGTTCTTGGTAGGTCGATTAGAAACCTAAGTAAATTAGTAGGAGAAGTCCGGGGACTTGGTTACATTAATTTTTAATAATGCCCTTTCGGTACCAATTTCATGAAAAAAAAAGCTTTTGAAATGATTCGAAAAAGTTTGGGTCAAACTGACCAAAAGGAAGAAAATGGTCATTTTTCAAAGCTTAGGAAGTGAAAATAGGTCAAACCAGTTAAATGTAATCATTTCCTATTTTTTCCCAATTTTTTGAGTTTTTCCTGAAATTTTTCTGATTTTTTTTTTCAGAGACAGTTTACCGATGAGGGGTAAAATCATCATTTGGAAAAGAAACGGGAGCAAAAATCATAAAACATGAGTTTGGCTAGTCAAGGTTGACCACTTCCCATTTTTTATGATTTTTGGAGGTTTTTTGAAATTTTCTCTAGATGATTTGCCCATGAGAGGCAAAATCGTCATTTTAAAAAGTTTGGAAGGTCAAAGTTATCAAAAATAGGATTCATCAACTAAAATGATCCATTTCCTGATTTTTGAGGCTTTTGAGAATTTTTGGAATTTTTCTAATTTTTTGGGAGTTTTTAGAAAATTTTTTATAATTTTTATGAATTTTTTTCCTTTTTTTAGATATTTTAATTTTTTTAAATTTTTTGTAAATTTTTAGTTTTTTATTTTCTGAAATTTTTTATTAAAGAAAATGTAATTCAAACTGGGTCTAGACCTAGCCTGCTCGACCAGAATTTGACTCGGGCCTTAAGGGCCGAAGTTGATCTGAGAAAAAGTACACCTATTGGGCCTGACCCAAAATTTATTCTTTTTTTTTTGCTCATTTTCTCGTTTTCTAACGGGCCTAATTCTCAGGCCCAACTTTGATCAGATTTCATTCATAAGCCCACATGCGCCGGCCCAAAGACAGTATCAGACCCAAAACTCTCTAGCCCAAAATGCAAGAAGGCCCTTCCATGTTTTCTACTTACTTTTTTCTTTTTTATTATGTCATTGACCTTTCCTTCCCTGTTCCACACTGAACTGCACCTGGGGAGGTACTCGATAGAATTGATTGAATAAGGGACTGGTCAAACTATTTGGGACGACCCCTCTCCTTATTTTTTTTAAACTACTATAATCTATCCCTTTTTCTATATTTTCTGTTTCTTTTTTTTTCTTTTATTGCTTTCTAATTTTTTATTATTTCCAATGTCTTCTTCGCTGAACTTCTTCCCCAGAACGATGAACAGGAGCTTCAATCTCTAGAACGTCCAGTCAGTCCCTCCCCCAATATTCATCGTTCGTCATCTTCAACCGTCGGCATCGCCACCTTCGACGATGAGATTGATCAACGCGAGCACTCACCTAACCTTGCCGACGAGTCCCAACTTGAACACTAACCGCTGGAGGACCCCCAACGACTATCCACAGTTCGGCCGAAACCCAAACTCAAGCACCCGTTTTTCTTTTTTTCTTTTTATTTTTTATTCGATGAAACAACACTACAACAAGAGGAATAAACTACTTACCTGAGTGGTTTTGACCACAGAAGAAAAAAAAATGTCCACTCGGGGGCCGCAAATCACAACTCCGGCGAGATTCAAGCAATGTTTGGTCCATGTGGTTTTCGACCAGAACGATGCACAAAATAGCCAAGAGAAAGGTCAAACCATGTCCTAAATGCGATCCAGAGCGAGAAAATGTACAAACAAGCAGTAAAAAGAGCGTCTGACTAGAGCTTGGGTCCGAGATTTCATTTTGGCATTTCAACGAATACGTGATGTGCATAGGTTAAATAGCATAAATCAAGCATCAACAAATCAAACAAATGCAATCAAGCCCATAACCATGCCAAACTACGTCAAATCAATGATCCTAACTCGACGAACCAGCTCATCGCAATAAGATGTAGCCCGAGTCTATATATCACGACAGTTACAGAATGGAAATGGAGGTCTGGACTGACCTGAATTCGTTGGAGGATGGTCGCGGCAATGGCAATGCGCCGCGATAACGAAGGGACTCACCTTCTTTCTATCCCTCCCTCTCTCAGTGGGCTTGCTCTACTCTTTTTTTTTTTTTTGCTTTTTCACCTTTCTTCCTGGCGCTCTGATCCACCTAGCCAAGAACACCTCAAGTCGATGAAGGTTTTTCCTTTCTGCTCTCTTTTGAGTGAAGCCCCCCACCGAATACTAGTGGAGAAAAACCCCACCGTCCTGAACTCCTCTGAATTTTCTAGGGTATTGACCTAATGCGGTGCCCACCAGTCCCTCGTGCCAACCTCAATTTCCTCAACGAAACCACTTTCGCCAATCAAGCATTTGATCTCAACCTCCATGATGGCACCAATATCTTTTTGCTATTGGTTTTGCCATTTTTTTTTCTCAACTTTCCCCCTTCAGAAGCTTTCTTTCAAAAGAGAGATGAAACAAGGGCTCCCTGAAACCTTCAAACCGAGCTCTAGAAATACCCACCAACACAAACTCAAGACCCACTCGTAAATCACGAGACTTCTTCGTTCTAGCCAGTAATCCTCGGCCATCGCGCTGGCTTTGAGGGAAAAAATGGGTAGGTTTAAGCCCCCATATTTTTTTTACTGTCAAATCCGTGGGATTTCAATTGCAGCCCATAAGATCACAGAACATAGAACATAATTAATAAATTTGGGTAAAAGTTCAAAAGAGAATAGGTCCACTACTTCTAACTAAAAGACAAAATTGGTGCTGATGAGGTCGTCCTTTGCTTCTCTCTATCCATCTCTTTTGCAACCCACCCAGCTGCGAGAAAAAGAGAGATTCCTTTCTCTTTTAGCTCTCTCCTTACCAGTGTCTCCCACGACAGCATTGAACACCAGGAACCCTTGAAGACTAGCGCAGTTTTCAGCAAGCTTTTTCCTCCGGTCCGAGTGGAGGTCGACAATTTCTTCTTCTTTTTTTAATTGTGTAGTGGCCACCAGCAAAGTTGTTGGCAGTATCTTCCTTTCCACTGATGAGTTGCTCTGGGTGGAAGAGCTGATGGTAGGTTCTCGTGCTTGACTTTGTTGACAACAGTGGGCTCCCCCCTACAAAGACGGCCCTAGGGACATGCTTTCCAGCACCATTTTCGCTGAAAAAGGTGTTGAAGGCATCATCACCTCCACCAACAGTCTTGTCATTTTTTTCTCTTTTTCTCTGCTTTTGACTCTCAATCACCAGAATTGGGTTTTACTTCTCCTTGTATTTGTTCTCTCAAACAATATCACTGGAAATAAGCCGTTTGTTCTAATGGGACCACAATCCTTGTGATTCTTTCTTCATTCGTTCAAATTTCAGCAATTTGAAGTCCTTCAATGGGGTTGGCCAAGTATCACAATGCCAGCTTAGTCCATTTTATCAATTAAACTCGAAACTGCTCACTTGAACTACGTGTACCAATGTTAGACCAATTAAAATGAAATAAAAAGAAAAAAATGCAATGCATGCAGAAAATTAAATTAATGCACATGATACTACACTAAAATGACTTAAATATTTTTGGTTAGAGACTAAAGTTATTCTCTATTTTTTTATGAAATAAATAATTAAATGAGAAAAATCAAAATTTAGGTGTCAACGACTGCCCCTCTTTGAGTGCCCCTCTTTGAGTGGAGGCTCGCAGAGGTTTCGCTTAAAGACCAAATTGAACCTAAATTTTGACAATGCAGATGATGAATGAATTTTTTTTGTAGGATTTTAATCCCATTTTCTATGTAGAAGGAGATGATGCATGATATTTGAAACTGTAAATAACATGTGCCAAGGCTTCTCTCTTGACAGAGAGGTCGAGAAAGCCCTACACATGGATCGCATACGAAGTATCCCGATTTTCAAAACAGTTCACAGTGTTTGACAATTTCCTTGATTTCCAAGCTTCCTCTTGTGGATGCAAAGGCCTCGAGGTACTGAATGTCTTATCTATTACCAGAAGTTTTCCTTTGATGCGAGACAGCGGAAGATCCGGAATGAAGGAATGTGCATGAGTTATGGTTTAAGCTACACCATTTTATCTCTAGGGGCCACCATCGTTTTAATAGGCCACCATGAGTCAGTAGAGGTAGGTCAAGATCGCAAGAGCATGTCGATTGTGATTTGACAAAGATCAAGAGCACGAGAGCAGGTCAATCGTGAACTGATTAATATCTCATGAGAGTAGGTCGAACATGAGCTATGTAAATGTCTAGATCAAGATCATGAGAGCGTGTCGATCATGGCTTGATAAAGATAGAGATCACAACACGAGAGTAGGTCGATCGTGAACTGATAATGGCCTCATGAGAGCATGTTGATAATGAGTTAGATAAAAGTGTCACAAGAGTAGGTCAGTCGTGAACCAGATAAGGATCAAAGACACGAGAGTAGATCAATCGTGAATTGATGAATATCTCATGAGAGTAGGTCGATCATGAGCTACGTAAATGTCTAGATCAAGATCATGAAAGCATGTCGATCATGGATTGATAAAGACAAAGATCAAGAACACAAGAGCAGGTCGATCGTGAATTGATAATAGCCTCATGAGAGCATGTTGATCATGAGTTACGTAAAAGTATCACGAGAGCAGGTCAGTCGTGAACCAAATAAAGATCAAGGATACGAGAGCAGGTCGATCATGGGCTATGTAAATGTTTAGATCAAGATCATGAGAGCATGTCGATCATGGCTTGATAAAGATAGAGATCAAGAACATGAGAGCAGGTCGATCGTGAATTGATAATGGCCTCATGAGAGCATGTTGATCATGAGTTAGATAAAAGTGTCACGAGAGCAGGTCAATCATGAACCAAATAAAGATCAAGGACACGAGAGCAGGTCAATCGTAAATTGATGAATATCTCATGAGAGCATGTCGTTCATGAGTTGAACTGAAAAGGCTAAAGTTATCAGAAGAGTTACCTGGATTTCTGAGTAAACATTAAGGGGTGAGCAAGTTGATTGCATCATATCTGTCTTTTCACTCGAAGTATAATCATGCACATAGACAAATCAATGCTAATGTGACATGTATTTCATAAAATCATACTTCATTGAAGAAAATGGATACCTGTATGTGCCGCAATAGATTTGAGTGCCTTGACAATCATAAGAATTTATTCTTTCGAAGAGTTCAGGTTGAAGATATACTTACCTGAGAGCTTGGAAGATTGTCTGGCAAGCACTTGCTAGCAGGGCTTGTTCATTCAATAATCCAAAGAGATGTGTCGCCGAATCTCGTTAATGCAAATATTAAAGGAGTATGTCGACCGAATTTTATCAGGGCGAACACGAAGAGGGATGCATCACACAATTCTCCTTAGTGTGAACACAACGAGGGATGTGCCTCTGAGATGACTCAGAACAAACACATAAGAGTGTGCATATGAGATGAGTCAAGACAACATACAAACAGGATGTGCACTTGGAATAGAGATTAAAGCAATCATGGTGTATAAACACATTGCAGCATCATCTATCAACAAATCTTATGATCTTTTGCTTACATTACAAAGCTTCACTGGGGAATTCATCAATAAGAAAACCTATTTTAATCCTTTTGATAAATCCGATCAACATTGAGCGAGAAACTTTCAGTTAGAAAGGACTTTCACTCCCTCTTATGAAAAGCTCCTTAAAAACCCGATCGTTGATACTGGTGTGAGAATCACTCAAAACTATCACCAAATGCGTGACAAAGGTCCAAGTATTCTCGCAATTAGTATGACCAGACCAATCTAAGAGGTCTTTGTAAGGACCGAAATGTAGGCTTGGTCAAAGGCTTATCAAAGGGACTCATGAGGGTCATTCGGCTTTGAAATATAAAGATATCATCAGTTGCATCAGGTTTACAAGTCAAAAATCTTGTGACATGAGATAAAATAATCTTGTTCATACTTCTCCAAGCGACACTTATAAACATTTGAAATCCTACGTTAACTCAAGTGCCATAAATCTGAAGAGACTTTGGGTATGGTTATAACGTAGGTTCAGATAGGCTCGAAATGAAAGGCCTATTCATAGCAAAAGGGTACATCATGAATGGATCGGTGATCATCTATCTTGACACTTTGTCGCTGATCTTTGCTTTTGGCAATTTTAGAAGCTCTTCTGAGAATTTTGCCAAATGTTTTTTTTCTTTTTTGGGAGCACATCAATTTTTGCCAAGGTTTTT